>CAKNYM010048561.1:132010-149874 GCA_932195095.1 Andricus curvator
AATTCCACCGTTTCGCATTGAAGCGCATAAATATTAATTCCGTTATGTAGCATATACTCAGTTTCCTTTATTTCAATGCCTTTAAATGCCCTTTCATTAACTTCACATTCATGCCAATGCCTTTTAATGCTGTTCATTTTAAGTTTTCATTTTAATGCGTTTCATTGCGCCTTGCGCATTAATAAGCATTCAGACAAAAATGCAATTAAAACGCATTGAAACGTTTCAATGCGTTCCAATGAACTCCTTGTTACCGGGCCAACCTGGATCACGAAGAGCTGGCGAGATGTGGTCGAACTTCCTAACGCCGTAACAGAATCTAAGGCAGGAAGACTCAGGCTTCATTGGGAGTGCACGACGGAAAGGGTACAGTTTCCTCAGACGGATATACGCAGCTTTGATTTTTGTAAGGCGTGCTCCTCAAAACTCCAATCTGATTGTAGAGTTAGACCCAAGTTCTTCGCCTGTTCAGTGATAGGAAGTTGAACACCATCGATAGTAAAAATGGGTAAACTTATATCTTTCATGTTGCCTATTAGCAAAATGACAGATTTATCTGGGTTTATCACTAGAGCGTGCTCCCTTGCCCATTCAGCGATATTTCCAAAGCTAAATTGAGGACTAAGGCACCGGAGTCAATATTTTCTAATCTACAACGGACGTATACTTGTGTGTCATCCGCGTACATGTGTAAAGAAACCTCAATCTTTTTCTGGGAAACGGTCTCCAACGAAGATAAATATTTTAGCAAGGGCTCTGGTAGATCATTGGTATATATCGAAAACAGTGGAGGACTGAGAACTGCTCCCTGTGGTATACCCTTTCTTATTGGTCGAGAATAAGATGAACGAGACGTTTTTGTGTCAGTTATAGAGACTCGTTGACTCCTATTTGAGGTGAAACTGCTAAACCAGGACAACGGATTTTCGGTAAATCCCTCTGATTCCAACCTGGCCAAAAGCAAATTATGGTCTAGCGTTTCGAACGCACGCGTTAGGTCTAGCAGAGCTATGATAGTGATTTCTGAGCAATCTAAGGCTCTCCCTATCTCGTCTGTCACATGTAAAAGAGTTGTCGCTGCCGAGAACCCCTTCCTGAAATCAGACTGAAAGCGCGGTAGAATGACGTGGTTGTTGATGTAGGGCGTCAATTGTTGCAGGCAGACTTTCTCCAATACTTTCGACAGGAATGGAAGGATTGTAACTGAGCGCAGGTCCTTGTAACAATTTGGCCGAGCAGTTTTGGGAAGTGGGCGGATGATACCTTCCTTCAAAGCCGATGAAAATATTCCTGACCTAAACGAAGTGTTGACAATGTCCAGAAAGGAGGGCAGGCACGAAGGGATACATAGGAGGATTGCAGTACTATTAATACCGTCACACCCAGTAGCCGTCGATTTAATAGATTTGACTGCTTTATACAACTGTGCGAGGTCGATTTCATGAAACCGAAAGGCAGGTAGTTTGTTGGAATTTATTGACGCACGAATGTCTTTAATGACCCTATCCGATGGGAATGCTAGTGGAAGGGTATCGAGAATGAAATTGTTAATCGCCGTTGGGTCGGGAAGCAAGTCTCCCCATGGATGTTGGTTCTGTCCCGACCAAACTCCCGATCGATTGATTTTTTCCCATATGTGTAAGGAAGATGGCCTTTCGGGGAGGGATGAAAGTACCCCGCCTTTTCACGCCGCATGGAGGCCGTAGCCATGTTTCGAAGCAAAATAAATTTCGCATGATTTACATCTGTTTTGTTAATGTGCCATTTGTACCGCGCCCTATCCCTGGCCCTTGAGATTTTTTTGACAGAGTCAGTATACCACGGAGGCTTAGGTCTCGCGATTCTGAATTTTCGGAGCGGGCAGAAAGTGTCTATTAAACTCAAGACTAATTGAGAGAAAATAAGTACTTTTTCGTCCACTGTGCCAGCATTAAAAACCCTATCCCATTCTGCCACCTCTGCCGCCCTGTCAAACTCACTTTGATGTACTCTTCTGAAATTTCTACCGACACGGAATAAACCCGGCCCAGTATCAACATTCACATTCACTGTACAGAACGCCACATCATGATCGAAAGTTTTTGACAGCTTGATCACGCCTGAGTCAATAATACGTACTTCTTCACTTACAAAGATTAAATCTAAAATCGATGACGACCTATCTGTTGTGCGTGTAGGTTCGCTCACAATCTGGCGGAGCGCGAAAGAGCGTGACAAAATGTTTAGCTTGCACCAACCCTGTTGAACAGTGTCAGCGGCATTTATGTTGAAGTCGCCTAAGCATATTATGCTATCTGAAAGACCATGAACCCTGGCCAACGCCTCTTCCAGATCATCGTCCCAGTTGGAGTTTGAGTTGGGGCTTCTGTAGACCATGACGACACCGGGTTTCGTATTTTTAAGTTGCAACGTTACAGCGCAGATATCCGCGGCTATATCATCTTTAGGATCGTTCGTGCTAAGCGAAGAATTTTCGATTAAAGGTTTAAAGCGTAGGTCATCACGGATGTATAGAGCTACACCACCGCCTCTCCGAGCCACAAGGCTCTTACGATCGGCGCAAATTAGATTGAAACCTCTGATGGCTACAGCTAAACTGGATATATCATTATTAAGCCAATACTCGGAAATCGCGACAACGTCGAGACTGTAAAGGTGTATTAGATCAACAATATCGCTAATTTTGGGAATGAGAGATCTAACATTGATATGCGCGATAGAGAGAGATTTCGGATAATTATTATAAGATGTGTGCTCAGAAACCGTTGGAGCAGCGATCGATATATGGGCCGATAATGAACAAGAGCTTGCAACAAGAGATTCCGAATTCTCTACAGAAACAAAAGTGCAATCAAACGAATCTTGCGCGATTTCGCTCGGAATTGACATGTTTAATATTGAAGAGTTTATTACCGCAGATGGGGACTCATTCTGTTCATGAGTCTGAAGGCGAAGTTGGCATGTAGAAGCGGCGACTGGAGAATCTGGTAGATGGTAATCTGGAGCGGAGACTGTTTCTGAATCGAGCTTATGCTGGTATTGAGATCCGGAACAGACAAGACTGTGCGTCAAATCGAGGTAGAGGATGACTTCGCAGCAAGATGTTTCGACAAAAAATGATCAAGGTCACTGCCATCTGGGATTTTTACTGGGTTTGAAGACTCATCCGAAATGTTTCTTATCCAGACCGATTTATTGTAAATGGCAACGGCCATACCACGCTAGAAACACCAGTTCCCGTTAGATCACTGAAGTTAAGCAGTGTTGGGCGCGGTTAGTACTTGGATGGGTGACCGTCTGATACTACTGCGTTGCTGTTGGCGGTGGTGGGTGTGGTGAGCCCACACTTGTAGTTATTTACTACAAGAAACTATCCACCTAGAAACGCTACCCGAATCGGGTAGTTGTCACGCTTACCCCTTGAGGCTCGCCGAAAGGGAAATGGCTTAATGGTATACATGCTTTCCCGAGGTACTTCCCAGGACCCAACCTTCCTTTGACTGCCTTTAGAAGGTTATAGAGATCTTGTGGGTGGTTGGGGTTGACTTGCACTATACCGTTTGTAAAATTTGGATCAATTTCCTGCAACCCTAGTGTCTTTTTGTTCTTCGTCTTAGAGGAGATGAATTCATCTCTTGCTTTCAAGTGAGTGAATCTAACAATGATTGGACTTGGATGGTCTTTATTATTAAATATTAACTCAAAAACGTTTACGAGGTTTTCCTGAGGAGAGGACGGCAGTCCTGTGATGATCACTTTTCTGTCCCGACTTGCCTGCTCTATGCATTTTATGCGCTTATCAAAGTTCCTTTTAAGGTCGACCAGCTCTCCTTTATGATAATTTACTTCCTGGTTTAGTTGAGCATTAGCTGCTTGAAGACCCGAGATTTCGGCTTTCATAGACTCAAATTGGGTCAGTAGGGTAGCATTCTGCTCAGTCATTTTCTTTACGTCACCTGCCAGCGATTCGTAATTTATGCTAAGTTTAGCAACTGAACGATCACACCTGTCAATGGTGGCGTTGTGAGACCGGATTTCTTAGTTTGTTTTCAAGCCATTTGCCTCAACTTTTTCCAGCCTATCTGAAATGGCGCCCAGTTTTGAGAGGATCTGCAGAGAAATGTCTTCAGTAGACTGCTGTTTTTTGGGTAGAAGGTCCTGTGGTGGAGAGGTGAGAAAAGTGTTGTCAATTCTGGTTGATTCGGAAGTAGGAGTTTCAGGAGGGGTCCCATCGTGACAGATATTATTCCTCAAAAGAGTGCCATTGTTTTCACCCTCTAGATCTTCCTGCTTATCTTCTTGTACATTTTCTTTCGAGGTCGTAGCAGACTGGTGCATGTGGATCGATAAGGAGGAGGACCCCTTTGCGAAATCATCCTCAACTCCAAAGAGTCCCCGACAAGCATTACAAACCAATAGAACTACTTTTTTTTGCTCAATTTCGTAGAAAACGCAGCATTTCACGTAGAATGCCTCATTACATGAGTTACAAATAATGGCCTTCCCAAGTTTCTTTATTTTCCTATTACAGGTTTTGCAGGTGAGACACTGGTTAGAAATAGCCTCAGCCATTTTAAAGAAAAGAAAGGTAAAAGACCCGGAAGCGCCTTCCTGTAGGCAGCCCGCTATGTGACTATGTATTGCGGTAAAACAGAAAAGCTATGTCGTCACTGTATCATCACTGTGATGCTTTCTGGCCCCTGCGGCCCGTTATATCTGGTGATTTAAGGCAGTCCTGAGACAATCCAACACCTCCCTTGTAGAGAGGGGGACACTAAAACAATAAAAAAAAGTGGGCTCACAATTTTGTTTCCCCCTAAGCCGACTTACATTTCGAAACACAAAACGTATGACAAACCTAACTTGACCAGAAGTATCAATTGGAGACTGAGGGCTGATGACGTCACTGAGATGCTCACTCACCGGTGCGATCCAATGCAGCAGATAATTAAAATCAGGACCATCCAAAATCCAGCTTCATCCTTTGCGGATGGGCGAAGTTTGATGAGATTGTTAACTGTACGAGAAAAAAAATTTCCTCGAAAAAGCTTACACTCCGAAAAAACAGTAAAATTGACGAGAGACTTCACCGACACAACCGCACAAATTGGCCACCTAGCGGAAAAAGCATTCGAAGCATTCAAAAGAATTCCAAGAATTCATAAGAATTCGAAGAATTCAAAAGAATTCGAAGAATTCAAAGAAATTCGAAGAATTCAGAAGAATTCGAAGAATTCAGAAGAATTCGAAGAATGCAAAAGAATTCGGAGAATTCAAAAGAATTCGAAGAATTCCAGGAATTCAGAAGAATTCAAGGAATTCAAAGAATTCAGCAGAATTCTGGAAAATTAAAAGAATTCGAAGAATTCAAAGAATCCAAAAATTCAAAGAAATTGATTTTCAAGTTTAGGTCGTTTATTGTAATCGTAAGTGAGGTAAGTGTCCGAGCAATCGTGGAGGTCCCAATAATCGTGTAACTTGGTTAATGTATAGTTAGAAAATATGATAATAGTAACATTCAGAAGAAAAAAATAACATTCCCTTTTAGCAATTTATAGTATGAAATGGAATTTCAATTAATTAAAAGTAGACAGAAAAGAAGAAAACTGGCATCACTATTACTGGTGCTAATATCAAGATTACGGGAATGTTTACCCAGTTAGAGGGAATTCATAAGAATTCAACAGAATTCGGAGAATTCAAAAGAATTTGAAGAATTCAAAAGAACTCGAAGAATTCGAAGATTTCAAAATAATTCTAGGAATTCAAAAGAATTAAAAGGATTCAAAAGAATTCATAAGAATTCAAGGAATTCAAGGAATTCAAAAGAATTCGAAGAATTCAAAAGAATTGTAGAAACTTAAAATAATTAAAATGACTCAAAAGAATTCATAAGAATTCAAATGAATTCAAGAAATTCCAAAGAATTCAAAGAATTCAGAAGAATTAATTCTAGGAACTTCAAAGAATAAAAAGGATTTAAGAGAATTCATAATAATTCAAAAGAATTCAAGGAATTCAAAAGAATTCAAAAGAATTCGAAGAATTCCAAACAACTCAAAGAATTGTGAAGGTCCCAATAATCGTGTAACTGGGATTTATCCAATTAGGGGCCGTGCACATAATACGTCACACGTTTTTCTTTTGTTTATGTCGTGGTATCCCTTTTGGCTTCGAGGCAATTTTATTCTAGTCTTTATTTAAAGAAAGGATAAACGGTTGACGTATTATGTGCACGACCCCTTACTTAATTTTTCAATGCAAAGATTTCATAAGACTTGAAAGCATTCAAAAGAATTCTAAGAATACCTAAGAATTCAACAGAATTCAAAAGAAGTCGAAGAATTCAAATGAATTCAAGAAATTCAAAAGAATTAAAAGGATTCAGAAAAATTCATAAGAATTCAAAAGAATTCAAAATAATTCAAAGAATTCGAAGAATTCAAAGAATCGTGAATGTCCCAATAATCGTGTACCGTGGTTAATTTATTGTTAAAAAATATGATAAAAGTAACATTTAGATGAAAAAAATAACATTCCTTTTTAGCATTTTATAGTATGAAATGGCATTTCAATTAATTCAAAGTGGACAGAAAAGAAGAAAACTGACTTCACAATTACTGGTACTAAGATCGCGATCACTGGGATGTTTACCCAATTAGGGGCCGTGCACATAATACATCACACGTTTTTCTTTTTTTCATGTCGTGGTATCCCTTTTGGCTTCGAGGCAATTTTATTCTAGTCGCTTTTTAAACGAAGGATAAATGTGTGACGTATTATGTGCACGACCCCTTACTTAATTTTTTAATGCAAAGAATTCAAAAGAGTTCAAAGCATTCAAAAGAATTCTAAGAATTCATAAGAATTCGAAGAATTCAAAGGAATTCGAAGAATTCAAAAGAATTCGAAGAATGCAAAAGAATTCGGAGAATTCAAAAGAATTCGAAGAATTCAAAAGAATTCAAAGAATTCGAAACAATTCGAAGTATTCAAAGAATTCCAAACAATTCGAAGAATTCAAAAGAACTCGAAGAATTCAAAAGAATTAAAAGGATTCAAAATAATTTATAAGAATTCAAAAGAATTCGAAGAATTCAAAGAATCCACAAATTCAAAGAAATTATTTTTTAAGTTTAGGTCGTTTATTGGAATCGTTAGTGAGGTAAGTGTCCAAGTAATCGTAAAGGTCCCAATAATCTGTAACTTGGTTCATGTGTTGTTAAAAAATATAATAAAAGTAACATTTAGAAGAAAAAAATAACATTCCTTTATTTGAACAAAGGAAAAACGTGTGACATATTATGTGCACGACCCCTTACTTAATTTTTTAATGCAAAGAATTCAAATGAATTCAATAGAATTCGAAGAATCCAAAAGAATTCAAAAGAATTCGAAGAAATCAAAAGAACTCGAAGAATTCAAAAGAATTCTAGGAATTCAAAAGATTTAAAGGATTCAAGAGAATTCACAAGAATTCAAAGCATTCATAAGAATTCGACAGAATTCGAAGAATTCAAAAGAATTCGAAGAATTCAAAAGAATTCAAGGAATTCAAAGAATTCAGCAGAATTTGAAGAATTCAAAAGAATTCGAAGATTTCAAAAGAATTCGAAGATTTCAAAATAATTCTAGGAATTCAAAAGAATTAAAAGGTTCAAAAGAATTCATAAGAATTCAAGGAATTCAAAAGAATTCGAAGAATTCAAAAGAATTCGAAGACTTCAAAAGAATTCGAAGAATTCAAAAGAATTCGAAAAATTCAAAAGAATTGTAAGAACTTCAAAGAATAAAAAGGATTCAAGAGAATTCATAATAATTCAAAAGAATTCAAGGAATTCAAAAGAATTCAAGGAATTCAAAAGAATTCTAGGAATTCAAAAGAATTCTAGGAATTCAGAAGAATTCTAGGAATTCTAGGAATTCAAAAGAATTCTAGGAATTGAAAAGAATTCAAAAAAATTCGAAGAATTCAAAAGAATTCGAACAATTCAAAAGAATTCAAGAAATTCCAAAGAATTGAAGAAATTCAAGAAATTCACAAGAATTCCAGGAATTCAAAGGAATTCAAGGAATTGAAAATAATTCAAGGAATTGATAAAAATTCAAGGAATTCAAAATAAGTCAAGGAATTCTAAAGAATTCTATGAATTCGAAAGAAATTCTAGAAATTCAAAAGAATTCAGAGAAATTCAAAAGAATACTAGGAATTTAAAAGAATTCAAGGAATCCAAAAGAATTCTGAAGAATTCTAGGAATTCAAAAGAATTCGAAGAATTGAATGAATCCAAAAGGATTCAAAGAATTGATGTGAATTTTTAATTTTAGATCGTTTATTGTAATTTTAAGTAAGGTTAGTGTCCCAGTAATCGTGAGGGTCCCAACAATTGTGTAACTTGGTTAATGTATTGTTGAAAAATCTGATGGAAGTAACATTTAGAAGAAAAAAATAACATTTATTTTTAGCATTTTATAGTATGAAATGGAATTTCACATAATTCAAAGTAGACAGAAAAAAAAATTGGAAAATTACTCAATTTTTTAATGCAAAGAATTCAAAAGAATTCAAAGCATTCCAAAGAATTCATAAGAATTCAAAAGTCTTCAAAGAATACAAAAGTATTTAAACACTTAAAATTAATTTTCAATGTTAGGTCGTTAGTTTTAATCTTAAATAATACTTAATTTTTTAATTCGATGAATTGAAAAAAAAATTTTAATTCAAAAGAATTCAGAAGAATTTAAAGAAATCAAAGCATTGATCAAAGAGTTCAATAGAATTAAAAAGAATTTAAAGAATTCATGAGAATTCAAAAATCTTCGAAGAATCCAAAAGTATTCAAAGAATTGAAATTAATTTTTAATTTTAGTTCGTTAATTTGAATCTTGAGTAATATTTAAGTTTTGAATTCGAAGGATAGAAAAAAAATTCAAACAAATTCAAAGAGTTCAAAAGAATTCAGAAGAATTCAAAAGAACTTAGAGAATTCAAAGCATTCATCAAAGAGTTCAATAGAATTCAAAAGAATTGAAAGGATTCATAGAATTCAAAAGTCTTCAAAGAATTCATAATAATTCAGAAGAATGGTAAGAATTCAAGAAATTCAAAAGTCTCTAAAGAAGCGAGAATAAAGAAATTCTATTTCCTGTGTATCACACACTATTAGAGAAACCTGAGATTTTGTAAATTAGAAGGTGGCAGCACATGTCTGGGAATATTTTTATATTCTGATATCTAGTTCAGTTACAAAATTCTAACGTTGTTACCAACTCAGTCTGTGCGAAACCGGCAGGGTGATTCTCCCGGCAACCGCAGCGTGGCGCCCGCATCTTTTTCTAAAGGGGCTTTCTCCCACCAGCCGCCATATTTAAATAATGTGTAATACAAGATCTTCCAAGTGAACATTGCAAATATTAAAAATATATATTTAGCAATAATATAGCAACTTTAGTTGACCAGACAGACTTGCCCCATAATATTACCTGTCATTTAAAAAAAAATTAGCACGATAGTTCAATTTCCCTCTTTTTAAATTGGCGGAAAAAAATAACACGGGACTGTCGGTAATACGTGAATTCATAATGTACTACATGCCCTTAAGCTCTTATACACTGTAACAGATTTAATGGAAAATCTGACTTTTTATTTCAATTCAATTCAATGATTTAAAAGAATTTCAAGATATTTTTAAGGGATCTTGGGGCGTTTTAAAACTGAAATTTCAGGAAATATAGAATTCCGTGAAATTTTCGCGGCATTTTATGATACTTTATGAGAGATTTCTCGGTCTTTCAAAGGTTTCTCAAGTATATAGAGATATTTCCTAATTTGAGAGAATTTTCAAGTTCTTGACAGATTCCAGAGATTAATTTAATGGGTTTTCACTAAATTTTATAAAAGTATTTCAATATATTTCCAATTAATTTGCTCACAATAAATCAAGACCTCCACAGTATTTCAGAGTTTTTTTTCTTACATGTTCGACAATATCTCAGAAAAATCGTTTTAAAGCACTCTATATTTTTAACGGTTAACTTCAAAATACGGCGCTATTGTAAACTGACTCTAGACACGTGGTGATCTTTGTTCTCGAAATCAGTCGTTTTTCTCCTAAAATAAAAAAATAAAATAAAAGAAACCAAATATAAAATTCTAAAGTTTGATTATTTTCCCAAATGCATCTCGGAATACAGACAAATTCATAAATGATTTCTAACCGTGTGACTCAAGTGCCACCTGAAAATTGGAAACAGAATGGAAAATATTCAAGACTATTTTTCGGATGAGTTCTTTATACTATACTTTATACTATTAATCTTGCGATCAAATGTGATTTCTCAAGCTAAAATTAAACCCACGTGCCTCATATGATGATTAAGCGTGGGGGGGGGGGGGAAGCTTAATATGTTTATATATTTTTCACTAAAACCTATTTTTTTTCAATTGAATTATTTTAATTATTTTAACTCCAATATTTGAAGCAGGAAAAGCTTGATATATGTATACATAATTCTTTATCAAATTTCAACAAATTTATTCAGGAAAACAGAGTTGCTTCATAGAATTTCAGAATTTGTTTTCTCTTTCAGGTATTTAAAGATATTCATTTATAGTGATTTGAAATTATTTTGGTGTATTCGAGGGAATTCTCAATTGATTTTTAATAGTCTGAAAGGAATTTCAAAATTGTTATTCTTTTTAAAATCCTGGCATATTACGGCTTTTTGATAGCTTCCAGGGACCAATTTAATTTTTCTCTAATGGGATGAATTTAATGGAAAATCTGACTTTTTATTTCAATTGAATTCAATGATTTAAAAGAATTTCAAGATATTTTTAAGGGATCTTGGGGCGTTTTAAATCTGAAATTTAGGAAATATAGAATTCCATGAAATTTTCGCAAAGATACTTTGAGGTGTTTAAAAACTCGAAAATTAAACTGACGACGTCTCCCTTCACGCGTTATTTTCAAAGATTCCTACATGCATTTTTAAACTCTCAAAAAAATGATAATATTGCAGTTCAATTATTATAACTTTTTTAATATTTCAAGCAGGAGAAAATTTAATATATATCTATATATAACTCTTTTTCAAAATTAAAAAAAAAAAAAAAAAAAAGAGTTATTGGTTCCTCGTTCAGAGGTAGGCCAGTATTCGGCAGATGAGCACATATTAACTCCTATCTAATACAACGCTGCTGAAGGCTGGTAACCTTCTCAGCATAAATCACCAACCAATTGAGACTCTCGGTTTCCTTTCTCTGTCCTCACCCCCCATCCCCCAGTAACAGAAGTTTTGGTGGGACTGACGTTACAACTAGACTCTCCACCGTACGTCGAATAATCACTTAACTTGGACATGATTTCGGCTCGCAAAACAAATCTCGCGCATAAAGGTGATAGTTGGGTGTACAATCTAAACATGAATAATACAAACAATAAAGTAGCCTCGGAATGGACTGAAACTTTGATTGACGAAATGCATACACACAGTAAACGTAAAGTTCGAGTTTCAGGCGATGAATGGAGACTGGGTGTTTGGAATGCTAGAGGAGTGAATGATCTTAAAGTAAGAGAACTACGAGAAACTATGCATTCTAGGAAACTAAATATTTTATGTGTTTATGTGTTAGGTGTTGAAAGACGGTTTTGAAATATTGTCAGGAGTACATAGTGAATCAAATCGTAGTCAAGGGGTCGGTTTAATTATGAATGAAAAAGCAAGACAGCATCTCAAAGATCATGATGTTGTATCTCCCAGATTGTTGTGGGCTAGAATGAAGGTAGAAATCAGAAGATTATTTATCATAGCGTGCTACGCCCCAGTTGACAGTGAGCCGCGAGAAGTCAAAGACGCCTTATGGGACACTTTAAATGATACAATAAGTACATGCGATCAAGGTGAAAGAATAATTCTGCTAGGAGATATGAACGGATGGGTCGGCGTCCAACGTCAGGATACAGATACAGAAAGGGTACTAGGTAATTTTGGGGATCCAACAAGAAAAAATTATAACGGGGAAAAATTAGTTAGCTTATGCTTAGAAAAGGGCCTATTTATTACCAATACTTGGTTTCGACATAAAATGATCCACACGTACACCTGGTGTAAAGGAAATAACCGCAGTGTAATTGACTTCGTTATTGCGGATGAAAGACTAAGAGAACTAGTCAAAGATACAAGAGTCATGAGGGGTTCCGAATGCTATACTGATCGTTACCTTTTAATCTCGAAAATAAACTTAGGGCGGGGATGGAGAAAAAAGAAAACAAAAAAAACGAAACAAACTCAAATAAAGATGGAAAATTTACAGAAACCGGAAGTGCGAATAGAGTTTCAAAATACGTTAAGCGAACGCATAGATAGGGCATCTTGGGAAGCGCTTATAAGTAATAAAGATATAGAGGGCGCGTGGACTTTGTTACGTGATATCATTGTTAAAACTGCAATTGAAGTGTGTGGTACGACAGTGGTAGGAAGAAAGTCTGGTGATGCGTGGTGGAATGATGAAATTCAAGCAGCCCAGCAAGAAAAGAAAAAAGCGCACGAGAGAACCCTGGCGGACCGAACAAACGGATCGGATACGCTACAGCGTATCCTTATAGTATCCACATCGTATCCTCTCCGTATTATGCAAGAAAAACTCATTATAAAAGAAAGATTAACATTTCACTTGTTGAAATTCGGATTCTACGTGAAATTTTGAGTAAAAAGGTCACAGAGTAATCGCAATAGTTTTTCTTGCAACATTAAAAACTTTAAAAAAATATAATACTTATCGATGACGTGCGCTGGAGGCGACTTCAAACGCATCGTCGTTCAGTAGCAGTCAATAGGCGTTATCCGTCGACATTAAACATGACAGGTCTTAGCGATGAGGAGAGAAATAGACTCGAAAATGATTACAAAGACAAAAAGAGGAAAGTTAAACGACTAGTCAAGGAGAGTAAAGAAAAAATCAGAACAGAAGAAGAGAACAAAATACAAAACTACTTTGAAGGAATTATGAAACTATTATATAAACAGTTGAAGGAAAGTAAAAGTACCGAGTTTGCCAGCATGAGAAACAGCAAAGGTGAAATGCTATATGATATAGACGAGATAGCAGACGCTTTAAAAGACTCTTTTAAAAAAATATTAGGAGGTGAAGATATAGGACAACAAAACTGCGACTTAGAACATAAAACATTAGGAAACCCAATTGAAAATGTCTGTGTCACTGAGGTCAGAGACATAATTAAGAACTTGAAAAACGGTAAGGCTACTGGTATAGACAGTATTAGCGCTGAAATGCTTAAATATGGTGGCGAGTACATACCTCACAGGTTGTGCGAATTGATAAATTTATGTATCGAGACGGGGGAAGTCCCAGACGATTGGAGGAAAGCGATTATCGTACCAATATACAAAAGAAAGGGAGATAAAAGCAACTGCAGTAATTACAGAGGTATCAGCCTACTAAGTACAGTAAGTAAAATGTACTCAAAAATACTTATTCGTAGGGTAATGGAAATCACAGAAGAAGAGATATGGGAAGTCCAAAGTGGATTGATGCCAGGTAGATCATGTACAGATCAGATATTTAGCCTAAGACAGATCACAGAAAAAAGCTTGAGAGTAGGAAAGAAAGTTTTCTGTGCATTTATTGACGTAGAAAAAGCATTTGCCAAAGTAAATAGAAATAAACTTTGGGAAGTCCTTGAAGAGTACGGAGTAAATGGAGGGCTCCTACAAGCAATAAAAACAATATATGAAGCCCTCAGAGGAAAAATGTGACTCAGAGAGTTTTGAGGAAAAACAGTAAAGAAGAAGTTCCGAGGAAAAAAGGTAAACAGAATCACGAGGTAAAAATGTTACTCGGAAATATCCGAGGAAGAACGTTATAGAAAACTTTGAGGGATAAAATGTGATAGAAAAAGTTCCGAGGAAAAACGTTTCTCTTGATATTATAAGTTGAGCACGAAAACACTTTAAGAAAACAACAACGTCAATATGATCAGGTCCATTCAGCTAGCACCTCCACAATCGAATCTTGCGATTTTTCATAGCTCAGAATTTTGGGCTTCTTTGGGGCTCTTGGAATCCGCAAACAAACTTCCCCCGAAACAACCCTTAAGTTCAAAAATCAACCCCCTTCAAAAATTTTGAATTTTTCACAAATTTATTCCCCGCATATTTTTGGGCTTTTTTCGGCTCCTCGAAAATACCCACTCCGATTTTTTGGCTCCAACCCTCAACGATAAAAATTAACCCCTTGTTCCCACGCAGATATGGCTTTGTCAAAAAATACTCTTCTTGACAATTTTACAGTGTGGATAAAGTCTCTGATATTTGGGCTCCTCAAAACTGCCAATTCCGATTTTTGGGCTCCAACCCTTAACTTTAAAAATCAACCCCTTTCTCCCACGCAGATATGACTTTGTCAAAAGATAATCTTTTTGAGAATTTCACAGTGTGGATGGAGTCTCAGATTTTTGGGTTCCTCAAAACTACCCATTTCGATTTTTGGGCTCCAACCCTTAACGATAAAGATCAATCGCTTTCTCCCACGCAGACATGACTTTGTCAAAAGATAATATTTTTGAGAATTTCACAGTGTGGATGAAGTCTCAGATTTTCGGGCTCCTCGAAAATACCTCCTCTGATTTTTAAGGTCCAACCCTTATCGTTAAAGATCAACCCCTTGGAACCACGCAGAAATGACTTTGTCAAAAAATAATGTTTTTAAGAATTTTTAAATATCAATAGAGTCTCTGATTTTTGGGCTCCTCGAAAATACCCACTCCGATTTTTGGGCTCCGACCCTTAAGGTTGAAAATCAACCCCTTGAAACCACGCAGATATGACTTTGTCAAAAAAAAATGTTTTTAAGAATTTTAAAGTAACAATAGAGTCTCTGATTTTTGGGCTCCTCGAAGATACCCACTCCGATTTTCGGGCTCCAACCCTTAACGTTAAAAATCAACCCCTTGGTACCACGCAGAAATGAGTGTCAAAAAATAATGTTTTTAAGAATTTTGAAGTATTAATAGAGTCTCTAATTTTTGGGCTCCTCGAAAATACATACTCCGATTTTGGGCTCTAATACTTAACGTTAAAAGTCATCCCCTTGGTACCACGTAGATATGACTTTATCAAAAAATAATCTTTTTGAGAATTTTACAATGTGGCTAGAGCCTCTGATTTTTGAGCGTGTATATTTTCAAGGAGCCCAAAAATCAGAGACTGTAGCCACGATGAGGGTTAACGACAAGGGTTGGAGCCCAAAAATCAGAGTGGGTATTTTCGAGAAGCCCAAAAATCAAAGACCCTATCTACACTGTAAAATTATCGAAAAGATTATTCTTTGGCAAAGTCATATCTGCGTGGTACAAAGGGGTTGATTTTTAACTTTAAGGGTTGGTGCAAGAATTCAGCGTGGGTATTTTCAAGGAGCCTAAAAATCAAAGTCTCTATCCACACTGTAAAATTCGGAAAAAGATTATTTTTTGACAATGTCATACACGGAGAGACTTTTGATATCAATATTTGGTTCATTCTGCATCAATAATTAAAATAAAATGTAAGAATTTAGGGATAATCGGGGTACAGTTATAAAGATTCCTACTATAATAAGAGATGATGGTATTTCTGTATGTATTATCATAAACTTGAGCGAGCAAAAATTAGTATTTACCTTTTGAAAAAGTCTTATTTACTGTTTCAAAAGTGTGAATGTGAAAAAGTCATAATGGTCAATAACAAGTTTTCTAAAAAATATCGTCAATAGTAAATATTTTAAGTAACATAAGTTATAAGAAATGTAGGAAATTCTAGTATTCTTAAATAAGAATGTGTATTGAAACGAGAGCCGCTAGTAATATCTGCAACAAGTATTTGCGAGAATTCTAAAAGACTATACTAAAAACGCCCGAACTTTTCCGAGCTGTTCCGTGTATAGCCGAGTACGCGACGACCAGCCAGCAGACCGACTGAGGCCTGCGATTTCCCGCCAAAAGTTTCAATTATACGTGTTTGTAGTACAAAAATATTTGTAACTAGTGCAGTATGCATTGAAGCTTAAACAAATTTTAATTCGGAAATTATTAATTAAAAGTCTCAATAATTTACACATATAAAATAGAAGGTTTTTACACTTTTCGGTTGAAAATGTTCAATTAAGTGCAATTAAACTGCAAAACCTAATTTTTTACACTTTTACGAATTGAACAGTTCAAAGATTTCTGGTTAAGAAATATAAATACACGCCCCTCTTCCAACTCAATAAGAACGTTCAAAACAAAATAAGTGCCTCTTCCTATTTTAAAAAATTTGAAAACATAAATTTCCTCTCTTCCAGTTCTATAAGAATCATAAAAATAACAAAATGTCCCTCTCGCATATCAGAAAAAATTGAAAATTGAAATTTCCTCCCCTCCCACTCAATAAAAATATATTTGTTAAATTATCATCTTCCGATTCAGAAAAAAATATAAAAATCTTTCCTAAAACACAATAAAAATCTGAAAAAGAAGAAAAAGGCCTCTTCCAATTAAAAAAAATTGTATCCCTTCCAACTCAATAAAAACCTTAAAAATATAAAAATTATTCCCAATTTAACAAAAATTAAAAACTAAAATTTCCTCATTTCAAGCTTGATGAAAATGTTAAAAATACGATACTTCCAATTCTTCCACTGAATAAAAATTTAAAACCAAAAAAGTTACTCTTGAGAAAAAAATTAAATACCCAAATCTCGTTATTTATTTTAATTTTGGTCCTTTCAAATTGATAATTTTCAGTTGTTATTTAACGTTACAATAAAAATTGTAACGTTAAAAGTTTAAATTTTTACCATTCAAGGCTACCTGTTTCAAACAATTCAGTTTCAAATTGTTTAGTTTTTAATATTTGATTTATAATTGCTCATTTTGAAATTTTTGTAATTAAAAAATGTCTAACTGAATGGATTATAAATTGGATATTTTAGACTGAAATAATATTTGAGTAGGATTTTAAATTGAATAAAAGCGTGTAATTATGAATATATTAATTTTAAGTTATTTTCACATTGAAAGTAATTTATAAAGTTTCAATCAGACATTTTAATTTGCTTAATTATTGAAGCTTTCGTATTAAAAAAGTTGAATTTTCAACGTTAAAATTTGTGAATGGTTTAATTTTCAACCGATTTAGAATCGTATTGTAAAATAATTATTGTACAATTTTTAACACTCGAACTACAGTTCAATTTTAAAAATCATTAATCAATTTATATTTACAGTTGACCAACTTAAAACGTTTGTATAAACAATTTTAAATTTCAAACGTTTATAATTTTTACATTCTCATTCTAATGAGAAGGTATTGGTTTTATGTAAAATTTGACATAGTCGGTTTTCCTCAAATCTTCACGTTTTGAGACCCCCTGAGCTAGAAAAAACGATTTTTACGAAGGTGTCTGTCTGTCTGTAGTCTGTAGTCTGTCTGTCTGTCTGTAGCCACGATAACTTTCGAAAAAATGATCAGATTTGATTGAGCTTTGGCACACTTTTTTATGGCCGAAAAATAGAGAACGAGTTCGTTAACCAGCTATTTTGGATGAAAATCCAAAAAGTGAGCACATTTTGAAAATTTTTGAGACCACTTTTTTGGAAGATTTGAAAATTCTATGTACGGTTATTAGTAGTACGCAAAATGACGAACAAAATATTCTTATGACTTTTCGTGATAAAAAAAAAAATTACTGGAGTTATAGCATTTTCAAAATTCCAAAAAACAAACGAAAATGAACATTTTAAGCCGAAAAACGCACGATATGAAAAAAAGTCAAGAGGAGAAAAACGCTGCTTTTTGAACACCCTATAATATTTTCATAACAA
>CAKNYM010048562.1:0-19502 GCA_932195095.1 Andricus curvator
ATAATAATAATAATAATAATAATAATAATAATAATAATATACCCTACAAGGTGCCCACAATTCTTTAAATTTTCTTCTCCCGACTTTCTCCCGGTAAATATATTCAACAAGTTTTATTATAACGTGTACTAGCAGTAAATATACATACATACATTGATTAGCAGTTCGAACTCGAAAGTTCATTGCCTCACTACCCGATTCGGGTAGTGTTTCTAGGTGGATATTTACTACCAATGTGGGCCCACCACACCCACGACGGGCCAACAGCACGCAGGTATTCCTGAACGGTTACCCATCCAAGTACTAACCGCGCCCAACAATGCTTAACTTCAGTGATCTTACGAGAACTGGTGTTTCCAGCGTGGTATCACCGTTGGCAGCAGTAAGCAATAAATATATATTAATTAAAAATATAAACAATGTAAAAGTCCAATATTAACCCAATTTCTAAATATTTTTCTAACATTTTTAGAACAACGATTAATAATTTCTAATTTGGATGTGAAAGCGTTTGAAATTTAACCAAATATATATGTAGAACGATTTTGCACAATTTAATTAGAAAAAAAGAGTTGAATTGTATAATTTCTAATTTGAAGCGCTAAAAATGAAACGATTTTATTTCTAATTGAAGAATCACGAAATTGAAAGATTTCAGATCAAAATTTCGAAAAAAGAATAATTTCAAAAAGTTAAAAATTGAATATTTTAAGATTCGAAGTGTGGTAATTGGATCATTTAAAATTTAAAGGAACTGAAGCTGTGTAATTTTTATTTAAAAGCACTCAAAAGTAAGTAATTGAAAATTGAAAACTTTCAAAATTTGAATAATTTTAAATTCTAAGCTATAATTAGTTGACAATTTGAAATTCAAAACTAAATTGAATCTTTCAAAATCAAAGCTTCTGAAAATTAAAATTGTTATTATATAAGAAACTTATAATTTAATATTAAAGCTGATTAGACAAATTTTTCTAAAATCGAAAAATTAATTGAATTATTCTAAAAAAACGTTCAAAATAAATATTAATTGTTAATGGGAATCATTGAGAATGAAAAAATTTCTACTCCATGCGTTGAAACTTAAACGAACGCAAACTTCATTTAAAACTGAAAAAATTTTAGTCACCAAAAATTGTAATATTAAAACTTTTTTACACTTAAGCCCATTAAAATTTTAATTATTTGAAGTAAATTTAAATCACTTAAAAATTATTAATTTTTAAACTGTTAATTATACTTTCCAAAATTCAACTCGTTCAATTTTAATTGCAAAATTAAAACTTATGAAAGGGAAACATTAAAAATTTAGAGTTCAACATGAAAATTCAGAACTCTAAAATTGCATCCATTTAAAATTATTAAAATTATTCAATTACTGAGGTATCACTTTCAGTTAATTTGATTTTTATCTATTTTGATTTTAAACACAATTTTTAATTTTTTAATTGCATGTCGTTTTATTTTTAACACTTCTTTTAGAATTATTATTCATTCTTGAACTTTATCAATCGCATACTTTTTGATTTGAAATTATTTATTTGTTTAAATCTTCAAATAAAAATCAGACATTTTTAAGCTTTTCAATTTTAAATTACTTTATATTTACATCTAAAATTATTGTATTCGAAACTGACTATCAAGGCTTTTAATATGAAATTTTGAAATATTTATTTCTAAATTGACCTGACATTTTGAATATTTGAAACTACAATATTGTAAAATTAAAAAATCAAAGTAACAGGAACTATTAGCAACGTTGTCAGGCATGGAAATTTTCATATTCTATCTACTCCCCTATAGCCTATACATTCTTTTCCCTTTCCTATAAATACATACTCAATCCTTAGTGGCATAACAGGACTTGAACCGATTGAGTTAGAGTTTACCCCGAACGGGATATGGTTTAATGGTATAATAATAATAAAAAAAACATTGAAATACCTCAGTTAAGGAAAAAAGGTGCCCTAAACGCCGCTAGGCCTCCAAAATAGGTGGCCTAGCGCCGCTAGGCCCCGCTTGGCCTCGACTACACCTCTGATGATGCCCCTTCACTTCCCGAACTTCCCAATCCATCCCATCACCTCTCCTACTTCCCCATCCCCCACTTTCCCTGCCAGAATAAAAGTAGAACGGACCGACACGACGGACGGACACTCGACCAAAACTATAAATAAGGGTTTCTGCCCGGGGCTACGAAACCCTAGAAATTGAATAACAATTTCAAATTGGAATCATAGCTCATTCTGCTCAAAATTTAATCTCCTTTTGACTCATTGATATACGACAATTTTTTTAATTTCATTCGAAATTTTCGTTAAGAAACATCTATTCAAAAAGTTGAGATCCTCTTGACTGAGCCTTACTTTAAGTTTTGGAAATTTGGTGTACATATGTGGGCGTCCGCATGAAAAGGGCCGTATAGGCATAGGGCCACATAGCTGTATAAATTCCCGGCATTTTAGACCCAAAATGAACCCTCTAAGTTGAAAAATGAGTCAGCATGAGATATACCTACTTCCGGTTACTATCTGAATGTGAATATAGTCCCAATGAATTCACTACAGGTCCCAGTATCATCCCTTACTCAAACCTAAAAATAATAATTTTGACCTCAACTTAGAAAAACGTGAATATCTCCTAAACTAGAACCGGCAATAAGGGCCCTTTTCATGCATACGCCCACATATTTAGACTAATTGTAATAATGGCCAACGGCCATGCCACGCTGAAAAAACCAGTTCTCGTCAGATCACTGAAGTTAAGCAGCGTTGGGCGCGGTTAGTACTTGGATGGGTGACCATTCGAGAATGCTGTGTGCTGTTGGCATATTATGGGTGTGGTGAGCCCAAACTTGTAGTTATTTATAACTACAAGAAAACTATCCACCTAGAAACACTACCCGAATCGGGTAGTGTCACGCCTACCCTGAAAGGGAAATGGCTTAATGGTATATTAAAGTCAATCCTTCTCTAGACTTGTACATAGGGTATATTCTAAGGGGCAGTGTTTACCAAAAGGGCAGTTTTAAACGAAAAACGAACAGTGTATTAAACATCGATTTCAGGCAGTATTAAATTTTTCAATAACAATATTAAAAAATGAAAAATAAAATATGTATTAAATAATATGTGTATTTATACCGGGTGTCCAAAAAGTCCCGGGACGGCTAAATATTTCCTCAGGTAAGATATTTTTCAGGGCGGTCAAGGTCATTCTTAAAGGAACTTTCAACAAGGAATTCAATGGTGACCTTTATTTTTATCTTGACCATGACCTTCACGGTCCTTTCAAGGTCAAATTGATTTTTTTAATGGGAACCACTATTTTTTACCCCGGTAACTGAGAGAGCGGAAAATTTTACGTCCAGATATGACCTTGGCAAATCGAAAATTTGATCTGGAAAGGTCAGGGCAAGGTCAAACAACGTACAGCAGGATGACTCGACCAGCATGCATTTATGAAGAAAATGGTCAACGCAAGAGTTGTAGCAATTTATACTCCCGATCGATTGGTGACTTTGACCTTGTCTATAACCAAAACCTTCACCAGGACATTCTCTTCAAAAATGCATGCCAGTCGAGTCATCCTGCTGCACGTTGTTTGACCTTGCCCTGACCTTTCCAGATCAAATTTTCGATTTGCCAAGGTCATATCTGGACGTAAAATTTTCCGCTCTCTCAGTTCCCGGGGTCAAAAATAGAGGTTCCCATTTAAGAAAATCAATTTGACCTTGAAATGACCGTGAAGGTCATGGTCAAGATCAAAATAAAGGTCACCATTGAATTCCTTGTTGAAAGTTCCTTCAAGAATGACCTTGACCGCCCTGAAAAATATCTAACCTGAGGAAATATTTAGCCGTCCCGGGACTTTTTGGGCACCCTGTATATCAGAGCGTATTGCGTCTAACGGGTCTGACGTCTTGATGATCTAATCTGATGCAATTTTAGTATGAATTTTACAAATTATTAATTTCATTTTCACATGGTCAAGGTAAAAGTCTCTTCAGGTTGACTTTCAAACAAATTATTTTGAGCATTATTCTGATTTGATTGAATAATTATATTCTGTAAAACTTGGTTTTAATACCATATATGTATTCATTCACATATATGTTGGAATTAAAAACGCATTATCAGAATTTTTTAAAAATTTGTTGTTTAAATTTATCGTTATAATTTAATTTGTTTATTATCGTGTTATATTTGTTTTTATAAACAATTAATGAAAAGAACGATAGCAAAATTTTAAACTTCGTTGTATAAAGCCATAAGGAGAACTTGCTTATTACTCTATTATTTCAGTATTTATAAAATTGCTGATCATTATAAAATAGTAATATAAAATATATAAACATATTTTAATAATTCATTTAATTGTAATTTGATTTTTTGCTAACATTCCCTAAAAAATATATTCTTAATCAAATTAACATGTTGACAAATCAAATAATATTGAATCGTACGTTGTCCAAAACATATGAATAAATAATATTACACACGATCATTTTAATTTAAAAATACATTTATGTTCACAATTATAGTTTATTACATCACAAGTAGAGTTAGACAGGTTTTTACGAGGAGAACAATGTTTGCAGGACAAGTTGTAAAACAATGGCTGTCAGCATGTTATGAGACTGCAGAGCCGCCTGAGAAGTGAGTCGTGATATTTTTAATATCTGTAAACGTGAAAACATACGAGCGACGTGACAGTCATCTGCTTGGCTGTGATTGGTAATCTCGTATAGCGTGAAATTTGAAAATAGTTCGGTCCGAGCTAGAGTATTATATATATAATAAATCAAACCGAAGGGCCTATGACAGAGCCCCCGAACGCGTCCTCGGGTTGCGGATAGAGGGTCCCTGTACCAAGGGTTTCTGCTGAATATAGTTACAATCATTAATAAACAGTCGCGGACAATTGTCCAGGAATGGATCCGAAGGAATAACCCCTAAGCCGAGGCGTAACAACCATGCCAAAAGCTGAATGGCACCTGGGCGAGGTGTCTTGAACGGTGACTCTGGGATACCGGGCGACCTCTCAGAGTATGCAGCCTTATCCTTGCATGTGGCTCTACAAGGATGGACGAATCCTTCCCCTAGCTGCTCGTGGGAACAACAATAACACCACCAAAAAGTTGTAAATGCGGTTCAAAACGATCGAACGCATAGAGCACCCGACAATTGGTCGGCAAACAGTGCCGATCACCCTAGAGTTCGGGGTGCTTAAAATAATTTAGATGAAAACACGACGACGAACCAACGAAACGTCCACATTGAGTAGACGAATCAACTCAAGGATGACTTGCTAGACTGCTACGATGCCAGCATCATCCCTGCTCACAGAGGCTTTATGGCGCGTATGCACACTCTGCAGTAGAGAAACACCCAGAGTTTCAGCACGTTTCGATTCAATCATTGCGAAATCAACGTGCCTACATCTGGAAAAATGGATATGTACGCGGTGCGCTTCCCCAACCGCTGCTTGATCAAGCTGCAGACGAAGATGGGGAAGCGACATTAAGACCAACCGCAAAAAGCAGACACTTTCTGAGAGATGATAGCGATTTCAGGACATGGAGGAACATTGAAATGCAGGTTCCTCCTAACCCCCAAGATCTAGCTGAAATTGATGCCTTTCTTCGTGAGGATATCTCGAAGGAGTCCGACCTCCGGACCATCAATTGTTCAGTTTATGGTGCTGCGAGAGGATTGGCTGATTCAAATCAAAGGCTAAAACTGACGATGGATCAAAAGAACAGAAGACGCTTGCATCAACTGAACAAGAAGATTGGATCTGGTAGACCGTTCACGGAAAGGATTCGAAAGTTTGCCCAAGAACAGAGGATCTTCAATCCCACACTGAATAAGTCAAAGCTGCTGATAATCAAACAGCATATTGCTGACTATATACGGGTGTTATCTGACGCAAGAAGGAGAATGCAGAAGAGGGGAGATGGATCAGGGAGAAACAACAGTTTCTCGCTGACCCACCGCGCAAGATTGCCTCAAGAACTTCTGGTTGAAGAAGTTTACTTTTACACGCCAACATTTGATCCGCATATTCACCTCATATTTAGAGTCGGAAGCGTCCATTCCGCAGTGGCTGGTGTTAGGACGCACTATATTCCTACCGAAAAAGGCAACTTGTCCAACTCAGAGAATTACAGGCCAATAACTTGTTTGAACACACTGTATAAGATCTTTACAGTTGTCCCAAACAACAGGATTGTTCAAAGAATTAAGCCTATGTGGCGAGAGATGTACGAACAACGTGGCTCGTAAAAAGGTTTAGCAGGCTGTCGAGAGAACCTGCTAATTGACACGTGCGTCTGTAAAGTCGCTGCAGCCTATCAGCGCGTCCTCTCAATGGCCTGAATTGACTGCCGGAAAGCTTTCGATTCAACCTCTCACAGACATATTATCTGTTTGTTGGAAAGCTTGAAGGTGCATCCACACATAGTGAGATGCATAGAGAGATTGATGCCCCTTTGGAAAACTAGATTTACTATCTCATTTGGAAATTATCGTCTGACATTGAAAAACGTCACCTTCCAGAGGGGCGTCTTTCAGGGCAATATCATGAGCCCTTTGCTTTTTTGCATCACACTTCTTCCTCTATCTCTCGCACTACGAAATTCTTCCGGATATCTCTGTGGCGACACTAATTATCGCGAGCATAATGTCACTCATATATTTCATATTGATGACCTGAAGATCTATGCCTCTGGTAAAAGCAAACTTCAAACTGCTATAAATATCGTCGAAAAGTAAACAGGAGAGATTGGGATGGACTTTGGATTGGACAAGTGTGCCAAAATTCATCTGAAGATAGGAAAGATTATTATTAGCGTTCCCAAGGACCCTGAGCTTGTGGATATAAGTATTATTAGACATCTTAACACTGCAGAGACCTATACATACCTGGGCGTGCCTCAAAGCCGCATTTAGGACGTAACATCAGTGAAGGAGTCTCTCCGAAGCAGATACAAGCATCTTCTTCGACAGATTTGGTCTTCCAATCTGTCGGCGTTAAACAAGCTATCTGCGACTAACATGCTCGCCGTCCAGGTTCTACTCTACTCGTTTGGGGTGGTTCAATGGACGAAGAACGAGCTTACGGCTCTTGATATCACCATACGTAAGATCATGCATATGCATGAAAGCTTACATATCAATTTGTCTGTTCCGCGATTATACATCTCACGCCGTCAAGGCGGACGCGGACTTCTGAATCTCCAGTATCTTCATAACCGAATTGTTCCAAGTACAGCTTACATCGTTGCAAATGGCAGAGATCGTCTCCTGAAAATGGTTCGGAGCCACGAGATGATTGGCAAAGGAGCGTTCTTCTAAAAGCTTCACTTCTAAAATCCGAAGTAAAGAAAGCAGAGGTTGAGAAATTTCACCAACAATTACTCGACAAGAAAATGCACGGAAACTTTTACAGAAATGTAGAAAAACAGTCCTCTTCGAAGGAGCAAACATTTGCTTCCCTCAGATCATCAGGGCTTAATTCAGGAACAGAGGATTTCATTTTCGCATATCAGGACGGTGTCATTCTCACCTTAGTATACCGTGACAGCATTTTATTTCAAGAAGTTCCCAGCGCTAGGTGCTGAGCGTGTCATGCACACGCTGAGTACCTAAAACACATACTATCTGGGTGTCCTACCCACGCAGGAACGACGTATATCTACAGACATAATGCGGCCCTAAGAGTTTATTACCATCTTTGTCGCTCTTACGGTGTTGGCCGCGACCGTGCCCTGCCGAACGCTCCGAGGGAGATAGAGTCAATTGTCCAAAACGAGAAGTGCCAAATTTTTTGGAACTACGATTTTCGGACAAAGTCGGATAATTTTTATCCGGAGGCGGATCGGATAACACTGCACGATCAGTAATTATAAAAAGCTCGCATATGAGCTAAAGTATTCTAAGAACGTCGGTCATCTTCGAGTTTGTCTTGATACATGGCTCCGAATCAGATCATTATAATCTCAAAAATCGATCATTCATTCCATCCGCTCAAAAATTCTCTTCATTTCGATATCATTTTTGTTGCATGTCAAAATGATATTGATTTCCGTATAATTTTGAACATTATATTTACTCTCTTCCCGAATATTATTAGCATAATTTTTCAAATGTATGGAAAGGCACCAAATAAACAGATAGTGGCTTTTAGTCAAAATGTCCAATTATACATTTTTCAATAATTTCGAACCTGCAGATCAATAATTCTGAAGAAAAGCAGAAAATTGTACAGTTTTTACTCAAACAATTGTCAAACTTACAATTTTTAAATGTATTTTAATAGAAGATTTTGTCTATTATTGAAA
This sequence comes from Andricus curvator, assembly GCA_932195095.1. Lineage (NCBI taxonomy): Eukaryota > Metazoa > Arthropoda > Insecta > Hymenoptera > Cynipidae > Andricus > Andricus curvator. The sequence continues at coordinate 8,345 of CAKNYM010048562.1, forward strand.
TTGTATCCTTCTCAAAAGCTTTTTGTTAGATTTGGCTAGATGCCTCATAATCAGACCAGATTAAACCCACTAAAACAAAATTTGTGTACCCATGAACTCAGAAGATTCACAATTTTATGTTCACACAATGTTTGTGGGTGGTTTTAACATCTTCTAAACATTCAAGCAAGAAAATCGACATTTCCTACAAACCCAAATAACGGCATATTTTTTTATTCGACTATTGGGGCCTTCACAATAAATGTGAGATATATCGTCTAGCAAAGAAAGTTATTTTTTAAATGTTTTAACATCCCTTAAAGATTCAAGTTAAAAAATCAACATTATCTGACAACAACAATAACACGGAAGATTTTTTTATAACACTATTGAGTTCGGAAATTTCTTAAAAATAAATGTAGAAATCATGTGCCAGCAGCAAAAGTCGATGCACTTTTTAAATTGTTGTCTTAACATATATTGAACATTCAACCAAAGAAATCGAAATTTACAAAAGCCAAAAACCACAGGACATTTTTCGGTTCGAATGTTGGTGTCAAAAATTACTTCATAATAAATTTGAGAAACATCGCCTAGTAGAGAAAGTGTTTAAATTCATGTTGAGGGTTGTTACATCATCCCTTAAAGATTTAAGGGGGCAGGGTCAGTCGCAAGGCCAAAAAAAAACGATTTTGTAAAGAATTTTTTTTGAAAACAGGTTTTATTACTTATTGAAAAATTTTCAATAGTTCGAATAATACATATTACAAAGAGTTACAGTAATTTTTTAACGTAAAAATATCGATAAACAAGCAAGTTATAGTTAATCGGCCAGAAGTCCAAAAAAAAGGTGTTTTGCGGTGCGCATCGTAACTCATGACTGGATCATCCGAAACAAAAAATACAACGGGATTAGTTAAAAAACGATATTCCCTTGTACTTGAACGAAGAATTAAGTCAAAATTTTAATTTCCAAGAAAATGGCGGATGTGTAAACACTAAATTTTTATTTTCCTTGAAAAAGTCGCTCATTTTTGGTTAAAAAAAAAGAAAATTTAACTGAAATATCGATTGTTCAAGTACTTCAAAATTATGTTAAGAATAACTGATTAAAATTTGGTAATGATACTATTTTTACGAAGATATTTGAAAAATAATGTTATGTCCCATGCAGTTAGTAATATTGTTGTCCCTGCAACCCCTTCAGCTATCGAACGCCATATTGATACCTATTAATACCTAATGCATACTTCATTTGCGGTCGAAAAGTGTGGCAACTTTTTCGAAATAGTTGGGATGTAGGGGTGTTCAATTCCGATTCGATTCTTGAACAAATCGATTTTTTGTGAATCGGTTCTTTAACCTATGAATCGAAGGACAAATTTCTTACTTTTTAACATTTTTTTATTCGAAACCACCATGTATTACACTCAATTCAGTTCATTATATTGAAATTGAGAATAATACATTACATATAAATCCAATGTAAATTTCTTGAATTCAAATCACTTGATCTCTCCGAAGTGCAAACTTGAATTCATTTAAATAGACCCTTCCTAACTTATATTCCAAAATGGATAATTCAAACAATTTTATGCACACATTTCTTGAAGGAATTAGAGTGAATTAAATACACTTCAAATCTATCCTGCTTTACGGAATACGAGAGAGATGTCATTAACGCTATATGAATAGCCGGAAATTACATTTTTGAGATAACCTATTCTATTTTTGTACATTGAAGCCTAAAGGGAAAATCAGGTATTAAAAATAATAGAATTATCTCTGCTTTTACGTTAGAATCAGAAATTTTTAATCTTATTCTATTCAAGCCTTCTTATCGGGAAGTGTGCGAGTGAGCGCCAGTCCATGACAACCACTCCGTGATGACAACAACGACAGCAAATTGAGGTTATATCAATGTTTTGCAACTTATGGCAAAATAAGTTGAACAATTATTCATGTAAAAAAAATTCGAGTAAGTTGAGAAGATATTTCAAAGTTTCGAAAAGATTAACAAATAATTGAAAACTAAAGGATTTCAAAAAATGTAAACCAAAGTCACTTTGGTGTACATTTTCCAAGATTTGGAACAAAAAATTTAGGAGCTTTTTAAGCATTTTAAAAAGTTTCACAAGAACGAAAAAAATTATTAAGATACCTAGAAAAATTGAAAATGATTTTTTATTTTAGAAAAATAATTTTAAGAGAATATTTATAAAGATATCGAAAGATTTTCCGAATTGTACAAAAAATAATCTGAAAGATTTTAAGGCAATTTTGTTTATTTTGCAGGATTAATTAAGGCGATGTGACGAGTGGTTCACGTGACCGGATTCCTACCTTACCGACACTTTTTTTATTTTTCAACTTATTTTCACACGAATAGCGACATCGAGTTGAAAATTTGGGACAATAAACAAGAAGCACTAAGAAAGGCGGCTCGGGTCCTAAATTTTAATAATCATGAAAAAAGCAAAAAAAAATTATTTACAAAAAAAACTTTTTTCATAATTATAAAAATTTAGGACCAGAGCCGCGTTTCTCAGTGCTTCTTATTTATTATCCCAAATTTTCAACTCGATGTGGCTATTCGTGTGAAAATATGTTGACAAATAAAAAAAGTGTCGGTAAGGTAGGAATCCGGTCACGTTACCCACTCGTCACATGGCCTTAAAAGTTTCAGAAAGAAGCTGAATCACAATTGAATAATTATTAATTTATAACGACTTAAAATGAAAATAATTTAACTTCTAATTTTAAAAGTGTTCAGTTAAATATTAATAATATTTACGGGAACGTAACCTCAGTTTTCAGTTGTCATCGTAGTCATCGTTGTCATTAAACACGGTGCTCACTCGCACACTTCTCGCGGGAGAAAAGGAGATAGCAGATCAGAGTGCGCATGACCAAATGGCCATAATGTGCTGATTAGAAACATCTGAGCTCGGCAATAAATGTACACTTACCGCAGTCAAAACTCGAGGCGCTTTGTACAGAATGATCAGTCTCCTTATTATTACTCCGTGCACGACCCATCCCAGATAACAATGCATGCGGACGCTCATGGACGCATGGCGTGCAAGCACGATGTGTCGGCAACAATGCAAGCACAGTGACAGCACGTTCTGAGGGTAATAAGTAATCCCGCATAGTGCCCGCACACGGTCTGCATGATATGCAGCACAGCGTGCGTCTATCATGCTCGTCAGGTACTTAGGGCAAAATGTCGGCATATAGCGTGCGGTGAAGAGTGCGGCACAAAAAGCGCATTATTACAAAAAACATAATATAGCAGTTGTGTACAAATAAAACTCTGATCAAATTCGCTTTATGCATCAAATTTTTGTTATTTTCCAAGTTTATTTTACCGACAAAAAGTCGTAATAAAAGTGAATAATTATTTTTGTTCAAATTAAATAAAGATTTTTTCTTGGGTTTTGGTTCGGAAAATTAGCTTGGAGTATAAACAAATTTTGAGGCAAAGAACAAAGTCGACAAGACTTGTAATTATTTAAAAATAATTTTTTGAACTCTAAAATTTTAGCTCCGTGAAAATGCACCATAAGTATTTTATAGTCAAATGATAGAAATAAAGAAAAATATACAACTAGAAGAAAAACTAAAACAAAAAAATGTGCCCGCTGCGCGGGCACATTCTCATCGCACGGATCTTGCTTCGCTCGCAAGTTTGAGCGCGCCTCAGGCTTTGTACTTCCCCCACATTTGTGCACAGACCTTTTGAAATTAAACGTCAAAGCATCGGCAACTGTCACTTGGCGATTGTCACGACGTTTGTATTAAAATGCTTCGCAATAGAAAAATTCCGTATATCTTCTTCACTATTTTTTACTATATTTACTATATTCAGATTTAAAATAATCGAAAACAAGTTTTGCAAGTGCACATTTTCAATCGTTCTACTTCTGACATTTAAGTTCTTAAATCTGAGAAGCAGAACGATTAAAAATATGCAACTTGGAAAACAATTGAAAGTAATTAACTAGAAGATTCAAAAGTATAGTGTTCTTTAAAATCCCTTAGTTTTTTAACAAAGGTGTTGAATAAACGCTCTGTTTTGAATAATTTAAATTGTTCGAAATAAAAAAATATTTTCAGATAAATATATATTTCTCGCTAATTCATTATTTAAGATCTAGCAGGAATAATTTTGTGTATGTCGCTTTTGGAATAAACACCTGTTGCATCATCAGTTGTGAAAGAACAACTTTCAACACAAGAGTCTCTTCTTAAAAACGTCATACAATGTTTTCTGTTACTTATGTTATTTTTAACATCTTGTTTTCAATAATTATAACTCAAAACACGTGCATGCTAACACGACGCTGGCACGCACGTGCCGACACGCGTGAGGCGCATATGCGACGCATATGAGGACATATATGTCTGCACTCTTGCCCTCACATCGTGCCGATCGGTCGACACGCGTGCAAACACCATGCGGGCAAGGTGTGAGCACATTGTTATCTGGAATTCTGTAGTTAGAAAAACGTATGCTACAGTTTGTCCACAGCAGCGAAACGTGGAACTAACGGCGCCTCGATCGTCACTCGATTAGATTAAAACAGTTTCAAGGGCATTTCCACAGAATGTATTCGTATCGCATAATATCGATTTATTTTTGGAAGTTTTATGAATAAACTGTTAATAAAAATGGGCGGTAGTTACTGCATACTACCCAATTGCACTAGTGAGTATAAAGCGAAAAAATCAAACAAGGAAAAGTTACATTTCTTTTCAGTACCGCGAAATTTAACACTGGCATCATTCTTAATTGTAAGTTTTAAAAATTGAAAGTTCTTCAATTTTAAAGATTTCCAATTTAAAGTTTTACAATTTTGAAGATTTGCAATTGAAAATTCTTTAATTTTAACGATTTGCAGTTTAAAATTGTTTAATTTTTAAGATGTATACGTAAAAATTCTTAAATTTTTATGACTTTGACGATTGTGAAGATGTATCAAGATTTCAATTCGAAATATTCCAATTTGCAGAAATTTCAAACGTACTGACCAAACAAGTGTATAAAGGTAAAGTAAATGGCAGAATGCCCAGAGATAGACCGCCGAAAGAATGGTTAGAATCTGTGAATGAGACATTAATCCGAAAAGACATAAGAAGCCATAGAAACACAAGAGCTTGCATGAAAAAATGCATGGACGTGAAGGAAGCTAGAGTAGTATGCCAGGACATAAAAGTGTGGCGACAAATATTTTATAAACAGAGTGACAATAGAGTGAATGACGCCTGAAACAAAGACCTTGGATACTAATGGGCCCAAGTGGGGAACCACGCATAACAATTTTGTGAGGCTCTTCACTTGGGGTGATCGCTAGAGAGATTGATCAGCAACCTGAGTCGGAGCAGTGTTGCGAAACGAACGTGTCATTTAAATAAATAACACAAGAATTCTAGATCAATCTAAAATATCTATGCCTTACACCTATCTACCTCGTACCTATATACCCACCTACACACTACTATTTTCCAACCGAGCAAGTCACGGCTACCCCGTAAGGAAAATGGCTTAATAGTATAATAATAATTATTAAAATTACATAATTTTTTATTTTAAAACTTAAAATTTTGACAATTAATAATTGTAAATTTTTAAAACTAAAAACTTTTCAATTTTAAATATTTACAATTCAAAGTTCTACAGTTTTTAAGAGTTACAATTGAAAACTCTTGAATTTTGAAAATACATAATTGCAAATTATTCAAATTTGCAGATTTACATTTTGATTTTTTGTTGGAATAGTTCAATTTTAAATATTTACTATTGAGAACTCCTCAAGTTTAAAGATGTATGAATAAAAATTCTTAAATTTTGTTGATTTTTAGGGACGACTGAAAAATCCGGAAAAATAAAATTGCTGACACTGTAAAATTCCCGAAGAGGAAAATTCCCAAATAATAAAATTCCTAAACAATAAAATGTCCAAATAATAAAATTCCCAGATTGGAAAATTCCCGAATTATAAAATTCCCGAATATAAACAATTTCAAATTTTTTATTATTAAACAAATTTTTTATTGTAATGTAGTTTTAATTGTAATTCGGCAATTTTCTGTCGGGAATTTTATCATTTGAGAATTTTCAAATTCTGTAATATTATAAACTGTCGGGAATTTCATTATTCGTGAATTTTTCAATTCGGTAATATTATAATCTGGGGCCCTATTCTTGAATCGATGACCCTAGATCTCGCATGCGAGATTGAAAATGGTATTCTTGAGTTCATCTCGCATGCGACATTTGATGTCGCATACGACAATTATCGCACGAAAATCTCGAGTGGGTGCTACCCACTCGAGATAGAAATTCGTATGCGAAAATTCGTTGTGATTAGGAATAATATAGTGTTTTCCCTGAAATGTAAGGTTATTTTTTACGTTGTGCGTGTTATGTTCGAACAACTTGAGTATGTAAATATAACTTAATTCAATAATTGTTAATGTAAAAGAACTTAAATTAATATTTAATCCAATGAAATTAGGCAGTTGTTATCAAAACAATATTTCAAGCCAATTTTGAAGATTAAATTTGATGCTTTAATAACTTGTCACCAAATTTTTTAACTATTTTAATAGGAACTTTTCTTTACTTTATGTCATGTGTTCAAAATTGCACAAACAAACACAGTACGTTCCAATTCCCCGATTCGTATAACTCCATTTTATTTCGCAAGAAGCAACTGTAATGGTGGACTCCCATGGCAGATGAAAGCAGTGGATGAAAGCAGAAACTCATGAGAGTGAAAGAGACAAATAAATCTATCCGTCTCTTTCACTCTCATGAGTTTCCGCTTTCATCTGCCATGGGAGTACACCATTATTCTTCAAAATTTCAGAAACAAACACAGTACGTTCCAATTCCTCGATTCGTATGTAGCGCATGCGAATTTTGTTTCTTTTTCCTTTGAAACTTGCTCTCTATTGGCCATAAAGCTTTTTCGAAATGCGGCAACACTGCTTGTATGTCGCATGCGATAATTCTCGCACACTCATCTCGAACGGTACTCAAGAATAGCATTTTAAACTCGCATGCGAATCTGATCATGCGAGAATTCTCGCATGCGATATTTGTCGCACGATCTGAAGAATAGGGCCCCTCTTCAGGAATTATATCATTCGGTAATTTTATTATTCTGAAATTTTAGTCCAGAATTTTCTAGTTCGGGAATTTTACAGTGTCGGGAATTTTATTTTTCGGCATTTTTCAGTCGTCCCGATTTTTATAGTCAAAGGACAAATTTTCAAATCTAAATTTTTGAAAATGAAGAAATTTCAAATATAAAGCATAAACATTATAGAATTAATAATTGTAATACATAAAACTTGCATGATTTTTAATTGTAAATTTAAAAAATTAGAAACTCCTAAATTTGAATGATTGACAATCTAAAGTTCTACATTTTTGAAGATTTACAATTGAAATATTTTTACATTTTACGATTTACTGTTTAAAATTTTTCAATTTCAAAGATGTATAAATAAAAATTCTTAAATATTGCTGATTTTGTAAAAAAGTGTCACTTGCCTAATAAGATTTATTTGTAAACATTATGGCAAATTTGTAACGTTTTATTTTAACGTATATAGTCATTTTTATACAAGTTTACCTGATTTTCTTTATTTCTCATAGTAAACCATAAAAAAATAATAATTCCTACAAAATCTATACAGTAACCTAAAAACTTGGTATTGATTCTATATTTTTACTTAAAAAAAAGAATGGATAATACAGCAACCCCAGGCGGAAAAATTATATATAGTTTATACAGACTTTGAAATATATATAATTTGTATTTGTTTTATAGAAAAATGGTATAAAACAAATGGAAATTATATATATCAACCTCGTCCCTTACCTCCAAGTTTCTCTATTTTAAAAATTAATTTTTCCATGCAGAAATCCAGTAAAAAATGTAATCCCTAAAAAGTTAACCTTATATTCAATATCAAATAATAAATATACCTGGCAAACTCACTGAGCTTACTAGGATAGGGCTGGTCCGAAGATTTAAAGAATTTAGATTGTCAATTAGTTTCGAGAAATTTCGGAAACAGTTAGGAATTTATAAAAAATAAAAAAATTATTGTGCTTTTCAGTGTTTCAAAGTCAAATTTATCGAGTGACGATCGCAGCGCCACTATTTGCCCTTCCCGCTGCAGGCACCCTGGCGTGCAGACATCTTTCCAACTGACGTCACATCATGAAATACCTGCGCAGCATCGTTTTAAGCTATCTGCGACGATGCTAAAAACATATGGACCATACACGTAACACGCGTCAATTTGAGTGACGTGTAGAGTCGGTGTAGGTGGTTATTGGTACCTTGCCGGTGAAGTAAGCTGATACAATTTTGTTAAATTAAAGTTCAACAAATATGTTACCAAAAGTGATTGTTTTGTTATTATTCATCTTCTCTGGAGTCCTTGCATCGTCTCTCGAAACAGTTAGCGATGATGACCTCCTGAATCTCATCAAGAACGAAAAATATGTAGTCGTTCTTTTCAGTATGTTTCTTATTTACTCATTTTAATAAAGCTCACATATAAACTTATAACTTTTTTTGATTATCAACTCTGAGTCTATATTTCTCATACTTTTTTAACGAGTAAACAAGTATGTTCCTAACCTCACACTTTCACGATTTTCATTTTAGCACTCCGCTATGTACTTTAAACTTTGACACTTCAAACCCGTTTTTGCAATCTTTGCAATAAAGAAACTATAATGAATATAAAAATGCACTGCTTATAAATACTATTAGCAAAAGATATCTATGATGTCTTTTTATTCCAATATGAACTTCTTTGTTTTTAATATGTATTTTTAATCATTACGATCTCCTAACCTTCTCGATTCTTAATTCAATGTACAAAATATTACATTGAAATAATAATATTTAAAATAACTTCTTATTCACATTTCATAGTAATTCTAAGTCAAATGTGGTTTTAAACAAATTTACTCCAAGTTCATTCATAAATTTTGTTGTTCAGCTCAGCGAATGTTAAATTATAGTTTCCAAATGTTAATCAAAAAGTGTATAGATTTTTGAAGTTACGAATCCATAAGAAGAATTATTTTAATTTCTTGTTGAAACATTTTTAACATTGGTGATCGCTGTAGTGTAATTCATAATATAAAGACTAAATGTATTTTATCATGAATCCTGCGTAATTATAGTTTCGAGTTTTCTGAATATTATTTAAAAACTAATTTTATTCAAATGTGTTGAATATTACATTTTAACAATATATTCTCCATAAAACACATTTAAGTTAAGTGAATCATTATTGAATAATAACGCAGAAGAATCTTAATTAAGAGTTATAACCCCTTCCAATCAAAAATTATAACGTGGAAATATTGCTGAATAACTTTTCAATCCCACAGCCAAAAAAGACTGTGAACCATGTGAAAAAATGGAAAACGAGTTAATTCACATACGTGAAGATTTGGTTGATTCCTTATCAGCATGGGTCGTAAAAGTAGTCAACAGTCAAATGCTCAGGCTTTACAGCCCTGGTAAAGAGCCCGCTTTGGTTTACTTTAGACATGGAATTCCTCTATTGTATGACGGTAGGACTGCCATTAAAATTACAATTCATTTCTCGACGAAGTTCAACAAATGCTATAATAATTTTTATTCCATAGGGCCCGTAAACGATGAAGACATTTTAAACACGTTCATTGAAAACAAGGAACCAATCGTGAAAGAACTCACTGATGATACTTTTGAACATTTGACACAAGCCAGTAGTGGGGCTACTACTGGTGATTGGTTCGTCATGTTGTAAGTATACATAAAATACATAGATATATAGGAAGGTAAAAATCTTAAGAAATTTTCTTTGCCAGTTTTTAAGTGTTTTTATTTTATAACTAGTTACAGCACTGATTGTGTAGAATGCCAAAGATTGGGCGCCAGGTGGGAAGCGGTGGGTGCAAAATTGAAACAACGTGTGAACGTAGCTCGTGTTAATAAACATACGACTGGTGCATCTACGGCACGTAGATTCAATGTCTTTGAAGTACCTGAATTTATATTGTAAGTCCCAACACTTTTTATTTTAGTTGATATATGGGTCGTCAAAAAGTTGGGAGTAGCGGTCGTTTTACACATTTCCATGATTTAATAGATTTTTTAATAATAATAGGATAGTTCCATCGAAGTAGTTTTTAGCAGAGTGTCAAAATTTTAGTTCTTTTTTTTAGAAATGGGGAATTAAAATATAGCTCAAATTTCCACTCAGTGACATGTACCTAAATACAAATTAGCACACAAAAACTGAGAAATAAATGACAAAAGAAATTTTTAAATAATTTATTCTTACACGAGTCATTTGTACTAAGTTGACGAATCGAAAAATTATGAATAGACATTAGTATTTTAGTTCTAAAGGTGTTAATTATGCTCAAACGTCAGTCCCCGGAGTCTTATTTCTACTCGGTGACACTCATACTTTAGGATAGAACTCGTAATGTAAGTTTGAAAAAATAAAAAATCATTAATTCTATTTCTCAGTGTTTCACATAAGCACAATAATGTCAATTGAAGGGCTGTCATTCATAAGGACTATCCCTCAAATTGTTTGAAATTGATTTTTTTGTATTTTTGGAATCTTCTATAAATTCCTCACATCGACTCGTTTGAAAAAGTTCGAAACTCTGTTTAGTTATTACATAAAAAATTATCAAATTTGACCCTGGAGCTACCTCAAGGGGTGCCTGGCGGTCAAAAGGGGCTGTCCCCATACAAAGTCTTATGGAAAATCGATTTTCTTCTCCTGTTTTCTGAGATTTTAACGAACGATACTTCTCAGAGTCTCCATCTTGTGAGCCCAAAGTATAACCAAGGGTTCAGTTAATGAATAACCTGGCAAAAAATGCAAGTTTTGAGTTAGTTTGTAAAGCTTAAATACATTATTTCTGTGAAAAAATTAAATCTCTGGGTCCAATATCTATGGCTTAGCCCCCCGAATACTTTGAGTATACCATTAAGCCATAGTGTTTCTAGGTGGATAGTTTTCTTGTAGTTATAAATAACTACAAGTTTGGGCTCACCACACCCATAATGCTCGTAGTTATTACATTTTTACATAAAATGATCTAAAAAGTTGATTTGACATATATATATATATA
>CAKNYM010048562.1:34502-45714 GCA_932195095.1 Andricus curvator
GTGGAGTGGAGTGGAGTGGAGTGGAGTGGAGTGGAGTGGAGTGGAGTCGAGTGGAGTCGAGTGGAGTCGAGTGGAGTCGAGTGGAGTCGAGTGGAGACGAGTCGAGTCGAGTCGAGTCGAGTCGAGTCGAGTCGAGTCGAGTCGAGTCGAGTCGAGTCGAGTCCACTCCGCTCCACTCCACTCCACGTATGACGAAGCGGATTTTTTTTCTTTTGCAAAATAACAAAATGGCGGCAGTTTAAACAAAAAATTTCAAAAAATCGTGTTTTTTTGCTCTTTTTTTGTTAATTTAACTATGATAAAATTAAAAATTTCGAAAACCGCTTCGTCACTCTGTACATATTTATATTAAGAATGAACGTAGAAAATTTTAAAGTAATCGTTTGAAAACTTTTTGAGAAATCGTGCGCGCAGAGCGCAAAAACGTTGTTTCGAGAAAAACGCGTTTAAAGTTTTCGGAACATAAAAATTGTAAGAAAAAGTTACTTACACTTAATCAGCGATCCCTGCTCCATATAATATTCCTTCTGCTTGTTTGCATCAATCCTCCTGATTTGATAATCTCTTTCACTTTATATCTAACATTTTCACTAAACGAAACTGCACAAAATGAAACAACGCTACGATGTTTACAAGCACTCAGCTCTCTACGCGCTTTTGCTCCAAGCTCTCAAAAGTATAGAAAGACTCCGAATTTCTGTGTAAGATTTTGACAAGATATTTCTGAATATATAACCTATCGAAAAATGTAAAGAAAAAAAAATAGATTTTTCAAAAGTGAGACCCCTTAAGAGGGCTGGGGACATGCGCTTTTGTAAGGTCACCGTCAGCCACTAATTTCTTCGAAAGTATAGGGAAAAACATGACTTGTGTGGTACGCCTGCATTCAGAAAATAATGAGCTATTTCCAGCATTTATTAAATTTTTATAAACATTTATTATATTAAAAATATGCTTGATCAAAGTTACCTTACTTTTAAAGACTAATTTCTCGGCTTGTAATGATTATTTCACAAATTTTCAAAATCGCGGATCTAGATTGATATTTTATCTACAGATGTATGTCTCTAATTAAGAAGTTTCTCTTAAATAAATATGAATAATCATGTGCTAACGAAGTGTCTGCATGAAGTAAATTCAAGGCAAGTAACTACCGATCCTAGCGGCCAAATATTGAGGAGACATTTAGGTACGCCCACGCTATTGTACTCACTACAATGCGTACCCTTTACCTCACCCCGGCAAGTTGTAGGGCCTACGCTAACTGTAATTCACATCTGGCGCGACTCTCAAGAAAACCCTCTCAGATTCATTTCTGAATTTTCTCTTTAGCCACCAAAGAAATGTACGAAATGTTAAAGTTCCCAAAAAATTTGCCAAAAAAACTTCTCTGACGTTCAACGATTTTGCATGTTTCTTGAAATTCTGATTCGAATGATATATACTTTTAGGAGTCACTTTTATCATGAAAATAGAACATAATAATCGAAAAGTGAAAAGAACCCAAGTTTCATATTTTGGCAATTGCATGCCAATAGCAAAAATATCGATTGAAATTTCTTAATCTATCACAGAAATCGTTTCCATTATAGGGATCTTTTTCAATTTGAGAAAGAATTATTTGCAAGCCGAAAAAGCTGTCTTTGAAAGAAGGGCAACTTTGATCAAACATATTTGTAATACCATCAATATTCATTCAAATTTTATGAATGCAATCTCTACCTTATTCTTATACGAATCCAGGCATACCATATAAGTATAGTTTTTAGCAATACTTTCAGGTAAACTAGCCGCGAGAAGTCGAAACAAACTTTGAAATGTTGGAAATACTCTGCTTGAACTTTCGTCTAATCGAAACATTTCATTGGGATACTTTCCAAACATACTTGATATCCAGTGAAAATTTGGAATTAAATTTTGGCATTATACAAGAAAAAAAACGTTTTGTATTGAAATCCAACTTTTTAATTGTGAAATAATATTTACAAACTAGAAATTAGTCTTCAAAAATAGGGTAACTTTGACCAAGCATACTTTTAATGCCATCAATAACTATTAAAATTTGACAAATCGTCGATCTACCTTATTTATTTACGAATCCAGGCATACCACATACGTTATAATTTTTAACAATGGTTATGCATAAAGTATAGCCGGAGAAGTCGAAATAAAGTTTGAAATGTTGAAAATTATACTCTACTTGAATTTCGTCTTTCGGCTAGGGGATTCAGAGTCTTTCAGTAGGCGTAGGGGATTCGAAATTATCCCAATGAAATGTTTCGATTAGACGACAATTCAAGTAAGAGTATTTTCAAAAGTTCAAACTTTATTACGACTTCTTCGGCTATATTTTATGTATAACCATTGTCAAAAATTATAACGTATATGATATGCCTGGATTCGTAAATAAATAAGGTAGATCGACAATTTATCAAATTTTAATAAATATTGATGGCATTAAAACTATGCTTCGTCAAAGTTACCCTACTTTTGAAGACTAATTTCTAGTTTGTAACTATTATTTTACAATTGAAAAGTAAGATTTCAATGCACAACGCTTCTTTTATAATATAATGCAAAATTTATTTCCAAATTTTTACTGGATATCAAGTATATTTCGAAACTATCCCAATGAAATGTTACGATTAGACGAAAATTCAAGTAGAGTATAATTTTCATCATTTCAAACTTTATTTCGACTTCTTCGGCTATATTTTATGTATAACCATTGTCAACAATTATAACGTATATGATATGCCTGGATTCGTAAATAAATAAGGTAGATCGACAATTTGTCAAATTTTAATAAATATTGATGGCATTAAAAATATGCTTGGTCAAAGTTACATTACTTTTGAAGACTAATTTCTAGTTTGTAACTATTATTTTACAACTGAAAAGTAAGATTTCAATGCACAACGCTTCTTTTATAATATAATGCAAAATTTATTTCCAAATTTTTACTGGATATCAAGTATATTTTGAAAGTATCCCAATGAAACGTTTCAAATAGAGCATTTTCGACATTTCAAACTTTATTGTTTCCACTTCGTGCGGCTACTATATCAGAAACTATTTTTGACAATTATTACTTGTGTGGCATGCCTGGATTCATAAACGAATAATGTGGAAGGGATTTCTAAAGATAATTGAAAAGGAAATAAATCTTTAAAGATCAACTGGGATTGAAAATATTGACCGATTTTTTTCAATCTTTTTTTGATTTACTCGTAATAATATAACGAGACTAATGCAGTCTATTACAATTTAATCAGGTAATATTGTACAAAATTTGGATTTTTCTCCGCTGTGTCTAATCTCAAACAATGGGAAGGTCGCGGGAGGCCAAAAACCGTCCGCTCGACAATCTGCCCCCTGCCGCAAGGGTAACGGTTTCCAGACAATGCCTGACCCAGGCCGACTGTCCCCTGAAAATGACTTTATTGCAGGAAATTTTTTTCACACTTTTTTTCCGATGCACCCTTTTTTCCTGAAAATATTCCTACGGTGATTGGCTGTCGAAATTTTTTTTTCACTAACAAGCTCCACCTTTTTGGGTGTGCTTATCATAGTTCTGTCTCTCTCGCACACTCAACTCAGAATTCCCACGGGTGTCCCCAGCCCTCTTAAGAAGAGGGCCTTGTCCATTTGCGACCATATTTGCTGTACTCAGAATAATTCTGTTGTAAAGACATTCAAGATTCAGTATTCCGCGACCACCTTGGCGGCGTGAGATGTAAAGTCGTGAAACAGAAGACTTAAGGTGCATGCTTTTGTTCATGTGCATAACTTTTCGGGACACGATATCGAGGGGTCTGAGCTTGTCATTCGGCCATGGAACTACTCCAAATGAATAGAGTACTACGGGGACGGCAAGCATGTTCGTTGCAGATACTTTGTTCCTCGCCGACAGTTCGGAAGACCATATCCGTCGGATGAGACGTTTGTCTCTGCATCGGAGAGTATCCTTTATAGATGTCACGTCCTGAATGCGGCTCTGTGGCACGCCCAGGTATGTATAGGTCTCTCAAGCGCAAAGGTGCCCTATAGCGCTTCTGTCAACGAGCTCAGGATCTTCGGGGATGACATTATGTTTTCCTTTCTTGAAATTAACCTTGGCGCATTTCTCTAACCCGAACTTCATTCCAATCTCTTTGACAATTTTTAGAGCTAGATGTAGTTTCTCTTGATTCCTAACATAGATCTTAAGATCATCCATGTAAAATGCATGAGTGACCTTTTACTTTCGGTTTCCAGGTTTGCTGCAGAGATACCCTTCTGAATGGCGAAGTGCGAGAGATAGTGGCAATAATGTGAGGCAAAAGAGGAGACGGCTCATGGTGTTGCCCTGAAACACACCTCTCTGAAAGGTGATACTGTTAGTGATCACACGATGTTTTCCAGATGAGATAGTAAATCTGGTTTTCCAAAGCTGCATTAATGTCTCTATGCACCTCACGATGTGTTGATGAACCTTTAGGCTTTCCAACAGACAGATGATAAGTCGATGGGAGATTGAATCGAAAGCTTTCTGGTAATCAATCCAGGCCATCGATAGTAATCGCTGATAGGATGCTGCGTCTTTACAGACACATCTATCGATGAGCAAGTTCTCCCGACATCCTGCTACGCCTTTCTTTCAGCCACGTTTTTCATACATCTCTCGCCACACAGGTCCAATTGTCCGAACAATCCTATAATTTAAGATAGCTGTGAAGATCTTATACAGTGTGTTCAGACAAGTTATTGGTCTGTAATTCTCAGGGTCAGCTAAGTTGCCCGTCTTCGGCAGGAGCACTGTGCGCCCTTCCACCAACTCTTCCGACTTTAGATATGAGGTGAAAATTCGGGCCAGATGCTGGTGGGTTCAAGAAAACTTCTTCCACCAGAAGGTCTTGATACCATCTGGTCCCGGAGCGGAATAGTTCTTCATGCCTCTTAATACTTTTTTCACCTCCTCGGTAGTTATACGTGGGCATTCCTCCTCAGCTGGTATGAGGGCATTGCACAGCTCCTTGAAGCTATTTATATTCTTTGAGCCTTCTTCAAGTGGATGTTGGACTTCGTAGACTTCTCTCCAAAATGCTTCGACCTCCTCTGGTTTGGGCGGATGGTCGACAGTAACTGGAGAGTCTTGGAAGAGTCGAGATGGGTCAGACAAAAACTGTTGATTTTCTCTGACCCACCTCTCTCTCCGCTTTAGACTTCTCCTGGCGTTAGATAGTACTCGTATTCTGTCAACAATATGCTGCCTGATGGCCAGTAGCTTTGACTTGTTGATTGTGTGATGACGGATCCGCAGTTCGCGCGCGAACTGTCGAACCTTGGCAGTGAAAGTCCTGCCAGATGTTATGTAGTCAATCACACACTGAATGCGGAACGCGTACTGTCTTGCCCAGCCTATCTTTGTGCTAAGTTGATGCATTCGTCTTTTCGTCTTATGAACAACCGTTGGTTTTGTTTTACGGTTTGCATCTGCCAAAGTTCTCGCTGCATTGTACACACTGCAATTGATAGTCCAGAGGTCGGATTCTTCGGAAAAATCTCAACGAAGCTCATCATGCAGTTCAGTCAGGTCTTTGGGCTTGGGAGAAACCTGAATGTTGATGTTTCTCCGGGTCTTGAAGCATCGTTCTTCCTATATTGGATGCCTGTTCGAGGTTGATCTCAGTGTCGCCTCTCTTTCTCTGTTGCCGGCTTGTTCTGGCTTCGTATGTGTAGGCGCTCCACTTATATAACCCCTTTTTCGGAGGTCCTCGGCACGGTTTTGCAGAGGTTTTTGCGAAAAATCCGAGAGCTCTGGGTGTTTCTCGCACCACAGAGCATGCAGTCGCGCCATGTAACCTTTTCGTTCAGGGGCCATACTGGTATCATAGCACTCCAGCAGGTCGTCCCTGAGTCGATCCGTCCACTTAAAAGTGGATTGGCTCTTGATTGGATCTTGATTGGCCAACTTGATTGGCTCTTGATTGGATCTTGATTGGCCATCTTGATTGGCTCCCCCAACTCTAGGGTAGTCGGCATTGTTGCCCGACCCATTGTCGGGAGCCCTGCGCGTTCGATTGTTTTGAACCGCACTTCCTACAACTATGTTTGGTGTTGCCATTGTTGTTCCCACGAGCAGCTAGGGAAAAGGGTTCGTCCATCCTTGTAGAGCCCCGCGTGCAAGGATAAGGTTGATACTCTGATAGGTCGCCTGGTACCCCAGAGTCACCGTTCAAGACACCTCACCCAGGTGCCATTCAGCTTTCGGCACAGTTTTTACGCCTTCGCTTAGGAGTTATTCCTTCGGGACCATCCCTCGACAATTGTCCGCGACTGCTTATTAATTATTGTAACCATATTCAGCAGAAACCCTTGGTACAGGGACCCTCTATCCGCAAACCGAGGACACGTTCGGTGGCTTTGTCATAGGCCCGTCGGTTCGATTCCCAAGGAATCAAAACCGAATATATGTGACGTGCGCCGAAGAAAGGGGGCCTACTCTGAAAAGTGAGATTTTTCAGGGCGAGCGGTCGAAGTCGACCGGATAGACGCGACTTTTAGGAGAGAGGGAAGACTCACGAAATCTTCCATCTCCACTTACCACTATATTCTCACGAGGAAACAGATAGGTCGTAGACGCAGCTCACGGACGGGTATATATGAGACGCGGAGATATAGTGGTGAGTGGTGAGAGGTGTTTCACGGGATCTCGAGGTCTCGAGCGAAAGCCTGATTTCTCGGGTACCTAATAACTCAATTATTAGCAATAATAACGCTCGAATTTTTTTTCGATGGTTTCATTAGAAAGAGCAACTCAAAAACTATCGAAAGGTGTAAAAACCTCGATTTCGATTTTTTTAGAGTAAGCCCCCTTTCTTCGGCGCACGTCACACACATATATATATATATATATATATGTGTGTGTGTGTGTGTGTGTGTGTGTGTGTGTGAGTTACGGAAAAACGGGTTACGTCATTTGATTCAACGCAATCAACTTTCCTTTAATTTACATATTTAAACAAATTGTTTGAACAATTGAAAAATCATATTATTTTTCATGGAACATCATCCTCCTTCCCTAACGGTTATAAATAATTTTTTTCAGATTTGTCTGTAAATTGGTAGATGAACTATATCATGTAGGCAAACAAACTCTAAAAATTTGAAGGCAATCGGGAGACATGTCTTTTAAAGTTGGGGTAGTTTAGACTCAAGCTTGGGATAAGTGTAGTCCTATTGGAATTGGATAGTGGTTTATGAGAAAAAAATGTTGTCGTTAGGATACATATTTACCGAAGGGGAGGGTCAAAAATTTAGGTCAAGACTAAATTTGATTTTTTTACAATTGAAGGTTATTTTTTTTTGTTTTACTGTAAAGAAAGCGTATGTTTCTTCCTTTAAATAGGTTTAGATATAAATATCAATTAAAAAGATGTTCTCACTAAAAACCTGAAGGTATTTAAAGAAATAATCCTAAGTTTTCTTGTTAGACAAAAAAAGGAAAGAAACAAGAACCCTAGTTTCGAAAAAAGTCCAATTTGTTTTTCATCTGCATTTTTTTAGGATTAAATGTTTTTTTTTAAAGATGCTTATGGTTCCCTACTTGGGGTCTTGAGAAGTAATACCTCATACTTTAAAGGGCTTATTAATTATAATATTACATCATTAAAAGTTTGATAAATTGATTCATAAAAAGTTGGTCAATTTTATATACTTTAAATTCAGAAGAGTTCTGATGCTTTAAATGCTTTGATTTTGTATCTAGCTAAGTATTCAGCATTTAAATTAAACAATGTTTTATGCATGAAAGTTTTAATTTTTTAATTTCAATGAGATGAAAAAATGTTTGTTACCCGGGGAAATACTTGAAATATGTTCTGTTTTTGGCTTTGTTTTAAGTAACGGGTGTCCTAAGCTATAAAATTAACAAAAAAAATCCAGACTAAAGGTGATTTTTTAAAACTAATATTGAATTTGAATATGAATATATCGTGTAGAAATGAAGTGCTTCGCATCCCATTGTTCAAATTAAGGATTTTTATTAGTTTTTTTAGACATGCCATAGTTACATATATTAATTTTTTTTTGCTGAATGACTTTGAAAATTATTCAGGACTTTTTGAAAAATCCACTCTTGAGTTAGGGAACCAGCACAAGGTTTGCAGCAAGGGTAGTATCCAGCTTAGGAAAAGCTAGAATACGTGCCCTGTATCTTTTCTTAGTTAGGTTAATGCCTGGGGGGAGCGCCAATCCGCTCTCCCAGGAAGTCCCTCAGAGCTCCTTTGACTTCAAAACCGAAAGTGGAACTTATCTCTTGGGTCCTCCTCAACAACGTTGAAGCTGTTACACAGGTTTAGCTGAAACGGTTCATTTGACAAATTATTAAACGCCATATTCATTGAGAATTCTACCTGCGCATCGTATGTGGTGCGGCAGGCCGAAATAACTAGAAACGGGTATGCCTTCGGACCGCACTCCTACCCCAGTTCTCTCCACAGTGGGATGAGCTCGTTTATATTGGGAGCGGCTAAATGAAAGCTTGGACCCAGGTTGTTGAGGTAGGATTGCGATCCGAGGGGGTATCGATTTCCAGCTATTTCGACCCACCTCGCTCCATACGATGCGTTGGTGAAATCTAAGCGGACATGGTAACTTTATCAAGGAAAACGCAGGATTGCGAACTGGACCTAAATACCAGCTTTAACGTTGTCGAGGAGAGGGATAAGTTACTTTCTGACCTTCCGGAAAGGAAGGTATACCTAGCTGATGGCCAGGTAAGTGTTGGAGAGGACGTGGATAAGCTTCAGATTGTCATCAAGAAAATTGAGAGCTTCTGGAGGCAACATTAGAATCTCCACCGATGAGGGAGGATTAGGATTATGGAGGGAGTGTCCACGTCACTATTTGAGACAGAAGACCTCTGATGGGTGTTCAAGAGCGGCAAGAACTCAGTCGATTACCTAATCACTCCACACTTCTCTGAAGGAGAGTATGGCGAGCATGGGAGCGCAGACAGGACCTAAGAGAAAGGCAGAACTATTATCCGCGGAGGATGTCTTCATGAAGATGACCAGGGAACCGAAGATAAGCCCCCTGGAAACATCTGAGGCAAAGCCGACTTCCGAACAGTGTAGGTCCCTGGATTCATTCGATTGGAAGGAGGTCGTCCGTAAGTGTACGCAGAAAAGAAAAAGGGAAAAAAATCTGAGAACAAGGCCGCGCCTCCATCTTACGCACTTGACGGCCGAAAGCGAGGAAAAAGAAAAGGCGCTTGGAGACGATAATTATTATCAAACCAGCCTCCAAGAGGAAAGATTCGCGAATGTTATGAACAAATACAGGAAAAGTTAACCTTGGACGAGCATGATATCGAGGTCAAGGTAGCCCGAGAGACAAAAATGAAGATGTCCTTCTGGAATTGAGGTCAACGGCTGGAAACAAGGTGAAGTTTAGCTCGGCAATGTCGCAAGCCTTTGGGTTCCAAAGACAGCGTCAAGCTAATGTTACCCATGACCCAATTGCTGATCCGCGATCTCATGGAAACAACCGAGTTTGCGGACGTTAAGGAAGCCTTGGAAAGGTTTCTTGGAGGGGCAGACCGGCGGTCCCTCCAAGATTGATGCCGCTCCTGTTGCAAACATAAAGGTGTCTTTCTAATTAGAAATGGGGTGGCTGAAAATCCCGGGTGAAGGCGCACAGCGCAGAGATCCAGTGTTATCGCTGCTATACTCTCGGGCATCAGGCTCGAGGAGCCCCGCTGTTACTAATCTTGAAGAGCATTCTGATGCTTTATTTGATGCGATTGACCCGAATGGATATGTCGTGGACGGCTTACCTCCGGAAATTGGCAGATCTGATTGGGAAAGGGCACTTTAGGTTCTAAATATCAAGTGTCCAAAGACTTTTGCACGGTAGTGTGTAATGCGCTAAAGATGTTTTCATACAGATTTTTGCATGCCTAATCTGAATCTGACATGTACATGACAACAATTTTAAAACAAAACTGATTGAATGGAAAAATGGTACTCGGTATTTTTCAGGTTTCCGAATTGAAATCCAATGTAAAAATTTCAAAATTAAAAATGGCAGATCCAATATGGCGGAAAAACATTTCAAAACAAAACCAATTTAACTAACAATCGCTACTCTGGTGTTTTTCAGGCTCCTGATTTCGAATCCAGGTAATTTCGATCTAAAGTTCTATGATTTTCAGATATAATTTCAAATAAGCTCCACTATGGGGCGCAGCCTTCTTTTTAGTGGACCCGGAATACACGAACGGTTCGGACTCTTCTGGTGCAATTCAAATTCCGATCTCTGCATCCGCCCCGTATATCCTGATCAAAGCCCGCCGAAGAGGCTGTCTCTTGATTCCCGGTCGCAGATTACACTTTGGTAAGAGAAAGTTGACAGCAGCCCCTATACCAAGCCGGCGGAAAATACCGGATATGGTTTGAAGCACTACCAGTGGGCCGCGACTGGCAGCAATCTTGTTTTTTTATGGGTTTGTATGCTGTTATAAAAACTAAAAAGATATATAAGTCCAATCTCAGTTGAACTGAGAAAATGGAGAAAAACTGTTTGTCCAAAGAACTCTAATATCGAATAAAATTTTGAATAATCTAAATACACTATTTGGGTAAAAATAATGCGCTTTTTCCTATTTTGCAATTAAAAATTGATTTTTCAAACAATTTCTATTAGAAAATGGACTTGCGATTTTTTACGAGTCATGAAAAGTCATAAATACACTAGAGTCCCTCTATAGTAGTTCCCTCTATACCAGACAAGGCGGTCCAAGGGGACCAGAGGGAGGCGTTTGTAAGGTCAGCGGAGTTGCGATGTTTACGTTTCGGCGCTATAAGAAGCTACAAGCAAGAAGGAGAAGAAGAACGGAGAATAAGGAGGACGGAAGAACCTAGATAGTATCCTGTTGATTAAGGGTACCCCCGAAACGGCTGCTATAGCGGGACTCTAGTGTACACTCAAAAAGAATACAAAGTCACTTGCGGACGATGCCTTTGTCGAAGAGCTCGAGCACAGCCTCAAAATACAACAACAAAATATATAATATAATATAATATAATATAATATAATATAATATAATGTGATGTGATGTGATGTGATGTGATGTGATGTGATGCGATGCGATGCGATGCGATGCGATGCGATGCGATGCGATGCAATGCAATGCAATGCAATGCAATGCAATGCAATGCAATGCAAT
>CAKNYM010048562.1:45724-83286 GCA_932195095.1 Andricus curvator
TACAATACAATACAATACAATACAATACAATACAATACAATACAATATAATATAATATAATATAATATAATATAATATAATATAATATAATATATAATATAATATAATATAATATGTTCAGCGGCTGTCCCGAACTTACCCGAACAAGTCTAAAACATACGTGAGGGCAAGCAATTCTTTTCGTTTGTAAATTCGCTCCGTACTCGGTCATTTTAACAAGGCAAAAAAGACACAAAGTTCTTTAGGTTCTTTTTTATTTGTATGCTGATGACGTATTACATGCCTTGTACAAATTTGAGGACAAGCAAAGTGCTTTGCGTACCTTTGTATGTTGTATTTTTCTATTTTTTCGACTTTCCTCATTTATAAAAAATCGTTTTTTGCAATAAATATTATTAATCAATCATTTTTATTAACACAGTTAGACGCAGCTTTATCTTACGAATCTTTTCATAAAAATGTCACTTATGTATCTTTTTAGTTTGGACAGCAGTATGGGTTACATTCTACAAAGTAATAAAAATGCAATTTAGATTTGATAAAAAGTGTAATTATTGAACAACAATAATTTTCGAGATGTTTTACAAAAAAAAAATTAGAATTATACATATATATATATGCTCATATTTGATGTGAATAATTAATATTAAGAGATATACAAGTTAAAATTAGCTAATTCCAGGATTAAAAATTAAACGATTTAAGAATCAGGCTTTCAAATATAAATAATTAAAAATACGCAACCACGCAAGGCCCCTTTCCTCCTTTATCTCACATAAAAGCTAAAATATCTCACGTTCGTAATCTTTTTATTGCTCTTACCATCATAAAATGATTTCGTATAAAATAATTCACTTCATGAGAAACTAAAATTTTCCCTTCACTGGTTTCTTGTGTGTCAGTAAGCTATAGAAGCCTCGATATAAGATTTATCCATAACAAAAGTAATCTATATGCAGAAGCACTAGAAAAGATGTAACAAAAAAACCAACTGTCAAGCTTCAATTATATAGTTAAATCGATAAATACCAATACACACACGCGCGCGCTTCTTGCGTCGATTCGTTCCTCCTATAACTCATCGTTTTACGATACCTTTTTATCGAAGCATGCAAATATTTATAGCATATGAAAGGAAGTCATTAAATATTATCGATCATATTTTGTAACTACATATGGGTAATTTCCAATTAACTTGGGAAGTCTTGTTCCTCGCTAATTTCACAGCCTTGACGTTTGGAATATTATATTTTATATATTTTTTCAAAGTAAATGGTGTCTTGAAATATAAGAAACGCGAAAAAATGCAGACTAAAAATGATTTTTATTACGAATTATACTATTTGAAAATCCTTCGATTACTTTTCCTAGACATTCTATAGTTATATTACATTTTCTTAGCCTAATGATTTTATAAACTATTCAGGATGTTTGACAAAATTGTTTTGCTAATTTAAATTCTCTAAATAATTGTTCACAGACATATTTGTTCTTTTTTAAATTAAATTTATTCAGCAAAAAAAGATCTTCTCCTTTCGCTCAGCTGGGATACGAATGCCAGGTCAACTGATTGCCGGTCAAGTGCTTTAACCATGAAGCTACTAGAGAGATCGGAAGAAGAATCCTTTTTCTGAAACATGCTCTATTTTGCAAGATGTTTTGTTTTAATACAAGTCAATTTTTGCTAGGAACCTGTATTATCATCGGAGATGGTAACGATCAATCAGAAGAGAAATCTTTTCACACACTGTGAAAATGGAAATCTACAATATCGATCAAAGTTATCTCCTCTAATACAGAAAATCTTTAACATCTTCTCAGACTAGATGGATCTATTAATTACAATTTTTTAAAATTAAATTGATTCAGAAAAAAGATCTTCACCGTTCGTTTCACTGGGAACGAAGAAAATCTTCTCCCAGAAACGATAAAGAAAAATCCGTTACAAAATTGGCGCCCGAACGTAGGACATGAAATTTATAAAATTAGAGTTGAGACGGTTAAATAATACTCAGCATGAGGAGATCACGAGATTACAAATACCAAAAAATCCGCAGCCTGAATACGAACAGGGGGATGAGGCAGGTCAGGTTATCAATAATTTAATGAGCGGTTTAAGAACTTTGAACATTGATGTTATATTACCTAAATTTGAAAATGACTTAGGAAAAAATCCAAATGAGTTCTTAAGATCGTTAGAAAAATATTTTAATGCTAAACAAATCCCAGAAATACAAAAATTATTACTTGTCGAAAATGCTTTAGAAGGTAGAGCAAGAACGTGGTTCAATATCCATCGTGATGGTTGTGCTAATTATACCGCGTTCAAAACTAGATTTTTAAACGAATTTTATTCGATTTCAATTAGGGTCAAAATAAAGTCTCAATGGTCAGCTAGACGATTTGATCCCAGCAAGGCAAATCTGCAAGCCGTCTTCCTTCTGCAATATAAAGAAGATCAATATTTTTTACCAGCTTTGGAATCATATGAAATTAACTATAGTATCATACAACAACTTCCATTAAGAGTCCGCGAAGCGTTGACCGCTGTCGACTATTCTGACGTAAATAAAGTTACACAAGCCTTAGCGCATCTTGACTTGACACATGAAGACACATTGACGTCAACATAATCAAATTCAAAACAATAATTTTGGAAATAAAGATTTAAAGTCTAATATCCGTGGGTTACAGGCTAATGCAAATCCGTTGAATGAATTTTCAAATAATTCGGGATATGAAAATCAATCTCAAAATTCAAATTATAACTTGTGTTCGTGCATGCATCATCCATGCAATTCTAACAGCATGGGTTATGGCAATGCACAGACTCGCGCTTATCATGCAATGAATGCAGTCATGGTTCAACCTCACCCCGGTTATAATTCGCATCCAGCCCTGCTACCAGATTTGAGTGTTCCCCCTCCCCACCCCTACTTTTGCACAATCCAATAATTTAAACTGAATAATGACGCGGTGTGTTCGGGTCCGGCTGCGCGTCAGGGGCCTTATGAAGTTTTTGGGGACCTAAAAAATGATATTATCGACCAACCTAAAAAAGGGAAACCCCCAGAATTTTCAAAAATACAAAAATGTTTAATGCTACTGATTTCTATTTTTAATTTTCCGACTCCTGTTCTTACTGTCACCGGTAGTCAAATTACGTGCATTTCTGAACAATTTTATAAATATTCATCAAATCATGGGAAAATTGTAGAATTGCTGGTTTCAAATGTTTTACTTGTCACAGCCATTGGAAAGAAAATGACAAGAATAAATAAGCAAGTTCTTTTGATTGTCAGAAATTATACTATTCCTGAATTTTATTTCAATCCTCCAAACCTTATCGATTCTCAGGGGGATGTCACTAATATGTTGACTACAATGCCTTTTACTCGTGAAATTTCTACACAAACTGAAAATAAATTTTATGGTAATATTTAAAAAAATATTTATTTCGATCATAATGATAAATTATACAATGATAAAGTGAAATCTCATGGCAAAAATTCCAAAGGTAGGACACGCCATAATATTGAATTTTTTGTTGTGGATGAACATAAAACCGATCCAATCAATAATATTGTTGATAATGTGCTTACTGATAATGGTTTATTTAATAATGATTTGAATAATTATTGTGCTGATGATTTATATTTTATTTCATCTTTGTTTCAATCTCGGGATTATTGCAAAGATCATGGTAATTTGTTTTCTTGCGTAAATGATTCGATTCACGTACCTGGTCTTAAAAATGGAGAACAAGATCTCGTAGATAAACAAGAGCTCAGGAATACAATTAACGATGACAAATGGGAAACTAATTCCTTATCTTTCATAAATTTAAATGATCCCCATTATGATAATGATCAAGCTTTGGAAAACATTATCAATGAAAATGATCTAAACGAACTCGAATTATCTCAGTTAAATATCTTCCATTCAAATAAAGTTTATAATGATTCTGAAAATTATACTTCCTTGAACGACATTCGATGGATCGCGGAATCCCTTACATCGCTAACTTCTGGGGAACGCGAAACCGTCGTTCAAAGATTATCTCAATTCAAAAAACTTTTTTCACACAAAGATCAAAGTGCTGGTAATTATGAATATCAACTTAAAATCAAACCTCATTAAACGATTGTTCATAAATCATATCCGATTCCTTTGAAATATCGTACTTCAGTCGATGAGGAAATTGAAAGAATGCTCTCTGCAGGAATAATTGAAAGGTCGACAAGTTCGTATTGTAACCCTTTGCACATAGAAGTTAAAAGCGATGGTAATATTCGTATTTGCCTAGATGCCCGATTTATCAATAACATTATTGTATCTGAAAATGAAGCACCACCTTTGATTGTAGACATTACACAGAAATTTCATGGTGTAAGATATATATCGACGACTGACCTGGCGAATGGCTATTGGCAGATTCCATTACACCGAGATTCTCGTCAGTATACCTCGTTTGTGCATAATTCTAAAGTGTAACAATTCTGTCCAATACCATTTGGTATCAAGACAGCCGGTTCAGGTTTTATTAGGGCTCTAGATTATGTTTTAGGTAATCAATTTGACTCTTGTCTTACAGCTTATGCCGGTGACTTGGTCGTCACCACTGTCGGTAATTTCGACAATCATTTAAATGATATTTGTTCGATTGTTACTGCTCTACAAGATCACGATTTCACTTTGAGATTAGATAAATCATTATTTTTTCGAGAATCAGTTAAATTTTTGGGATTTGAATTATCCTTCGAAGGAATCAAACCCGATAGAGATAAATTAGAAAGTATTAGAATTTTCGCTGAACCGGAGAATAGAAAACAATTAAAAAGTTATATATAATTAAAAAATAATCTCGCGGATAGTATCATGCTAAGACATTATCTTCCTAATTCTCGATTTAAATTACAAACTGATGCTTCGAACAAAGATATATAAGCGGAATTTTATATCAGAATGATGAGAAGAGCGATCATTACGTAATTTCTTTAGTGAGTCGATGTTTGAGCGAAACCGAGACCCACTATTTGATGACAGAACAAGAATTACTAGCCATCGTTTATTCAGCTACCATATCTCGTAGATATTTATACGGAAACAAAATTGAAATTATTACTGATCATCAAGCGCTTACTTTCTTAAATTAGGCAAAATTTCAAAATTCACGCTTGTTTCGGTGGAGCGTTATTTTGCAACAATACGAATTTGATGTTAGGCATTGTCTAGGTCGTGAAAACCTAATCGCTGATTTTTTCAGTAGGAATCCGGCTGGGAAATTTGAAGAGGAAGACAAGAATATCCTTAGTATTCATGACTTGATAGCTGATTAGCCTATTGATAGTCAAATTATTCAATGCAATCTGATTAAAGTAGATACCGATTTAAGAAAGGAGTTTAGGGACATGGAAGCCTTGCAAGAACACGATAAAGTAGTGAAAGACATTTAGGATAATATCAACTCTCGAAATAATGAAAAAAATTTTATGATCCATGAACACGTATTATTTCGAAAAGATCATCCGTTTAATAATTGGAAATTAGTTTTGCCCATGCAATTAATTAAGAAAGTGTCATATAATTAAGAAAGTCATATACACTAAAAATTAGGTCACCCCGGGTACTGTAAAACATTAAGGTATATAGGCGATTCTTTTATCGGAAAGCCATGAGTCAGGATATTAAAAAGTTTCGTGTAACTTGCTATCTTCGTCAAAGGGTAAAGCCTGTAAATATCAAAATGGAAGGGGAATTACAATTCATTAGAGCGGAAAAACCAAATGAATTAGTAACTGTGGACTTTTATGGGCCACTACCACGATCAATCGGTGGAGTGGAATATATTTTTGTTTTATTGGATGCATATTCCAAATATTTGGAATTGTATCCAATCAAAAGAGAGACAACAAAAGCAGCTTTGAGCAAAATCTTTGATAGATACATTCCGGAGATGGGAAGGCCGACAAAAATCTTATCAGATAATGGTAGTCAATTTTCATCACCTCTTTGGGGTGCGGCATTGCAAAAGGAAGGCATGAAACCCTTATTTAGTTCAATTAGGCATCCCCAAAGCAACCCGACTGAAAGAGTGATGAGGGAATTGGGCCGATTGTTTAGGACTTTTTGTTCGGACACTCATACTCGGTGGGCCAAACATTTGCCAGACATTGAATCTTTGTTAAATATTACGACACATAGTAGTACCGGCTTCTCTCCGCATGAGTTGCATTTTGGTGTAAAACCACATGATATAATCCAGAAGATAATTTCATTCCCAGAAATGAAAGATATTTCTCATGATGCTAAAATTTTGTTGGCAAATGAGAAATTATTCAAGTGTTTTGAAAAAAGGAAGCTTGCTCAGAAAACCTGTTCTGGGGTGGAATTAAGGATCGGTGATTTAGTTTTACTGAACATTCCTAAAAACTCCGACGCATTCAACGAGGTAACTCGTAAATTTTTCCACATCTATTACGGTCCATATCGAATTAGTAGGAACTTTGGGAATAACGCGTTTTAATTGGTTGATAAAGACAATCCTGAGAGAATAATTGGCAATTATAATCGGTGCAGCTTAAAAAAATATTACAGTCGCGAAGAAATGATAAATGCTCCAGTGATAACAAGAGAAATTTACTGGGGACATTAAGCTGTTGATTGTTTGATTATGAACTAATACTTGTTTGGAACAATTTTATAAATCTGTAATCCAGATATGTAGATTAAGGGACAAAATATGTGGCTAATGTGAATAGCAAATGATTATACGAAAGTGTATATCTTGATAAATTGAAACTATGTGTATATAACGTTGTATGGAATGTATGTCATTGACTGATGTATAATATTGGTGATAAAAACACAAAGGTGTTATTTTGGCAAGCTACGATAATTATATGGTGAATTATTCATCTACATTTTTTATATTTTTGTTGATATTCAAAACGTTTTGTAAAACTTCAACCTTTCGAAAGGGGGATAATGAGGCGTTTTTATATGTTTAAAGTATTTCCCGCTAAAATCATGAAAAGTGCGGGAGAAATAAAATTTATTCCCGCCAGGAAATGCGAGGGTTGTACCTCATGTCTACGAATGATTTGCGTAAATTATATCCCGCTAAAATGGTGAAAAGAGCGGTCGAAATGCAATTTAGGTTTCGGGTAATAAATCATCGCGTGATGATCTATATTGATAATGGGCGGAGCCTATAGCGTTCCTTGCTTGCGAAACGACACAGCGATTCAATTATTCAATTACTTTATTTTCGAATATCAACAAGTCTTGACCAGCACCGCGTTTGATCGAGCTGTGACTTTTGCGTCTATCAGGTATTATTTTATAATGTTAAATTTATCACCTTGTGCTTTTTTATTTCCGTGAAAAGAGGTTCAATACGTTTTTTGTAATAACTTGTTTCAGCGTGGTGCTTTTATACCATTTTAAACTGTAAATGGGTTCCTTTTTTATAAACTTATCCGGTCATGAAATTCATCTGGTGAAGTGGCTTAGCGAGGATCGACTCCAATCATTTAAATGAACTACATAGATGACTATGGAAGCGTATATTATTCTCCAAATACCGATATTTAATTTTGTATCGGAGGGCTAATTCCCAAATCAGCAACATAAGCGAGAACTTTGCGCCTCCACTGACGCCAATCCAGGCGGGAACGCAATCGCCAAACTGCTTCACCAGTCGAACGATAAGTAACTCGTATATGTATATACATATATATTTTGACTATTTTGAAATAATATAATTTTAAATGTTTGGATACTTTTAACTTTTCTTATCTGGCGTTTAGATTTTAACTTTATAAGTCGTCACTAAAAAAGGATGGAGACTCAATTTTAAGTTGCACACATTGTCTCGTTATTTTCATTCTAAAGGATTTTCATATTTATCTGTTTTTATGTCTGAGTGAAGGGATGCTGTTTATTGTGTGTGTGAGTTCGTTTGCGTATTGACAAATTTTAATTATCCGTATAATAGTCTCAATTAGGACTCATTATCACCTGCTATAATATATTTATCTCAATTGAATAATAAATCTAAATTATTATATAACATATGACTCATGCCTTCTTTGTTTTCTGTTTGTGAATCTAATTGGATCTCATTAGGATAGCCTTTTCAAATCCAATTGAACTTTAGAATCCAAAACAAACTAAAATCTAGTGTATTCAAAGTAAACAAATAAACAAATAAAAAAATGCGTAACGATAAAGAAAAATCCGTTACATATGTTATTTTTTACAATTGAAACAAAAACTGCGCGTCCTATCAAAAAATGATTCATATCAAATTTGAAGATATTTTTTGGATGAACAATTTTTGTGCATTCATTGTTTTTCTTATATTGTGTCGTTTTTCCAATTTTTTATGTTATTTTTCACGATTGAAGCAAAAACTACACGTCCAATACAAAAATGATTTGTAAATATTGTATAGATATTTTTTTTAGGTGAACAACTTTTGTCTATTCATTTTTTCGTATCTTGTGGCGCTTATCCCAAAATTTTATTTGAAACATTTTTAATGTTATTTTTTACGATTAAAACAAAAACTACGCGTCATGTCAAAAAATGATGAACAACAAATTTGTAGAACTTTTTTGGGTGAACAATTTTTGCGCATTCAGTTTTTAGTATCTTGCATATTTTGACCGTAAAAGGGAATTTTTTATTTATATAACATTTTTGACGATAAAAACAAAAAAATATGCGTCTTATAAAAAAAAGGTAGATATCGAACATATTTGTTCATGTATGTGAGATTAATAATATTGCTTTTTAACAAGTTTTTTATATCTTGTATAGTTTTGCTGGAAAATGAAAGTTTTGATTTTTTTAAAAGCATTTTTGATGGATAAAACCAGAACCGTTGGTCAAAATGGATGAGCAACGAAATCGTCCTTTTTCAGGCCTTAAAACAATGTGCCAAAGGGCAGTACAATCGGATAATTCCTTCGAAAGTTACCGTGTTTACAGACTACAACGACGACAACTAGGACAGATAGACACCGAAGGAAACCCCATTTTTTCTCCATCAGTGAGTCCAAAAATGTCGAGATTCGATGGAATCTTCGAAACTCAATTTTTGCATAAAACCAATACCTACTCATTGAGATGAGAATGTAAAAATATTATATATTATAAATGTTTGAAAAAGAACTTTTTCAACTAATTAATTTGATAAATCTAATATACCTCCAGTTATCTACCCAGATAACAAAATGCGAGCAATATGCGACGCATTATGCACGGACGTCGTGCCGAAAAACACGCACGAGATGCAGTCACCAACGCAGACATATGTGTCATCAATTGAGACGCATATCGCTCGCACGTCGTGATTAGTTATGCTCTAAAAATAATAAATTATGTAATATTAATAATTTTATACGTCCAATAAACCAAAGAGCCCATTTTGTCGGTCGTAAACAAAGGTCAGTTTTATCAGGCGGAATTCCGAAATATACAAAAATTTGAGACATTTAATCAAATAAATTCTGAATTGGACTTCGAGTTGGCACTTTTCCCAATCAGTTACTAGAGATTTTTCTATCATTAGAAAGAGTATATTGTTTTAGGTTTAGAAATTCATAAAATTTTTTATGATTAAAAATTGATCTAAATATCAAAGCGAATTAATTAAGAGGTTTACAAACAGTTGAACGTATAGTAAATTATTTTGCTATACCATAAAAAAGATAGGTTAGGTTTACTTACTGGTTATAGGTTTATATTTACTATTTTTTTATTGTACTTACCACAAGTCTATTAATTTTCGGAATGCCGGATATAAAACACGATAAACAAGATAGTAAAATTCTTCGACAGATGCCAAAAGATGCTGAAAACACTTTTACTGACTTTTACAAAAACCAACGATGGTCAGACGTCATCAAGTAGTTGATAACGTGTGTGAATAGTAGACGGTCGTGTAGAAGGAAAACGAACCTGACGAACGGAGACGGAGATAATATATATTACACGACGCGCCACTGATCCGCGCGTTTTACAATTATTCAAATTCGCACATACACTAATTCTATGTGATTTTGATGTCGGACATTAAAATTTATGTGAACATAAATTAAATTTTTAACTGCATATCATTTTTAATATCATTTGATCATTCTTCATAAATATTACAAATTAAAAGTGCAAAGAAAAAATAAATTTCACTTGAAATTTATTTGCGATTAGAATTATTGAAATTGTTTAATTTATACCAATGTATGTAATTTAAAAACAAGTTGAAAAATAAATTCAAGAAATTAAGAAATTTTTTAAATATAAGTTAATTCTCACGCATCTTCATGATGACGAAATGCTACTCATAAAGCTCGCAGCATGTGCCCATGTTCCGTGCTAGCGAAATGCGACTCATAACACTCGCAGCTAAGTGACCATCATATATTGCTGGCGAGATGCACGCGTTCTCGCATGCATTGCAAGAGAATCACGAAATGCGGGTGACGTGCGTCGCACGCATTGTTATCTGGGCTATGTCCACCTCAAATCGAAGATCGGTGTTTGAGGAAGTATAACCTATACGAGAGTTGCCTTTTATATTTCGGTAATGGGCGATCCTGCTGCTGTCATATGAAAACCGATGTCTCTATCGTTAAGTTTGACATTTTTTAGTGATTTTTTACTCAGAACGTTTTGACGTGCGGGCGCGATTTGTGTCGTGTACAGTGACTTCAAAAATCCATCTCGAGAAAAAAATGGATTTGAGTCGTGAACATTTCCGTGCGATTATTTTTTACAACTTTCGACGTAGGTTATCTCAACAACAATACATCGATGAACTTTTTGCGACTTTTGACGACGAAGCGCCATCAAAAATAACTGTGTACCGGTGGTATTGCGAATTTAATCGCGGCCGTGGTTCGCTCACAGACGAAGTTCGAGAAGGTCGTCCAAAATCAGTCGTTATCTCAAAAAACATTGATGCTGTGAGTGAACTGATACTGAAAGATCGTCATGTGACTTGTCGTGAGATTGAGGCATCCTTAGGTATTAGTGGGACCAGCATAGAGTCAATATTGCATGAACATTGGGCTGTCAAAAAAATTTGTTGCCGTTGGATCCCGCATAATTTGACAATCGCTAAAAAAAGGCACGTGTGGAGCGGTCATTTCAAGTCACTGTACACGTCACAAATTGCGTCCGCATGTCAAACCGTTCTGAGTAAAAAATCACTACAAAATGTCAAACTTAACGGTAGAGACATCGGTTTTCATATGACAGCAGCATTCTCGAAATATGAAGGGCAACCCTCGTATACGCCGATCCAAAAGCATGTGACTTTAACATATTTTGGAAGTCTTTCAAAAAACACTGCACTAAATGTTTTAAATTACAGAAAGGAACATACATAGTGCAGATAAACATGTGTTTGCTCCAAAAAAGTTGTATTTATTAAACAGAGTCAAGTTATTTTTGAAATAAATTTTTTGCAATTAGTACCTACCAAACTGAAAAAGTAAAATACGTAATAGACAAATGCATATTTTTTCATTCAGAGTGAACTGATACGACTTTTATAAGGTTTAAAATTGATATAAATTGATAATAAAGAAACAAAGATTATTTTTTAGCATTACAATTTAATTAACTTTGTTATTTCGTTTATAACTTCATTGCGATTTCCACAAAATATTTTTCTAATGAACAAAATTTTCCTTGAATACGAGACTCTTAATCAATATGAAATTTGGAGAACGTTTTCATACAATCTTTAAGAGCCTTTTTAATTTTATTAAATTCGTATCATTTAATGCATCCAAATTAGGCAGAACGTTCATTTTATCATACCCAATACATATCCGAAACTTTACAAGATTTGGAGAACACGCTTCGATTGGAAATACCTCCCAATTTAAAAAATTTGAGCAACCACTGGATATCATTTGTTAACATAAAGGTTTTCAAATAGGTATAAACTACTTTAAATTTACCAGGAGTAAAAGTAATCAGTTGAAAATGATAATTATTTTTAATAAAAGTGATTATGTCGCATGAATGTAACATGCTAGATTTTTTGCACTCTGAAATTTTTTTTAAGATATGGGCTGGTGAGGACACGCAGGTGCGCAGTTGTACCACTGGTCCTCGACGTACCTTCCTCTGACAAGATGTACACTCAGACTTTATCACTCAGGCTTTCCGTAAGTCAATCCATATACTATATACCACCGCAGGGCCCCCCTGGGAGCGACTGCCATCCAGGAAAATGTCACTGACAATATTGTATATATCAAGTTTGAGAGATTTTTTTGGAATTTGAACTTCATATTTAAATAACGTGACTCAAATCAGAACTGACGCAACAGATCAATCATTCTCGAAATTACGTTCTATCGTTTATTCAATGGTACTTTTCACAATACAAAGAGAGGAAATATTTATTAAGAATCAATTTTATTCAAGAGCAATAAATATTTATATGCACCATACTGTACCTATGCGTACGTTCTGTCAACAGTAATCTTTTTCCTGCAAACAGATTCCATTCAGGATATAATTATGTGCGTCAAACAAAAATATAATTATAACTTCCATTGTTCCACAGAAATTTTTGATAGTTTACTAGAGAAATGTTTTTTTTTTTTAATTTGAAAAGGATTTAATAACAATATACTATCGGTTATAGTTCAGAAATCAATTTTAATACCTCAACAGTTTTTTTAAACAAAAGTTTGCTTAAAATAGCAAACAGTTTTTTGCATTAGGAAATAAATATTATATTTTTTAATGAAAATTAATAAATAAATGTTTTCTTGACATTTTCTATACTACTTTCTTCATTTTCTGTGATCAGTTAGTTTATTGGGTTTCATAATGACTTACAAATTTTGGAAATTTTTTTAAACGATTTTAATTAATTTTTTGTTATTTTCGCAGACAATTTAGAGTTGTTTAAATGTATTTTTCACACGAACAAGCCAAGTACATAGTTTTGTTGCTATTTCTCTGCTATTATAAATTTTTCTTTTGAAATTATTTTTGTACTTTTTCAAAGTAATTTGATAGTAAATAATTCTTTTCCCCAAAAAAATCTTTATAGATTTTAATATTTAATCACGCTAGTTTCATTTGTTTGTATTTTTTCATAATTTTGTATTGACTAATAAAAAATTGACACTTTCAATTTCTTAGATTCTATACTTACTATTCCCTATGTTGCCATTACTATCATAAAAAAGTAGTTTTTTCGAACAATTTACGACCAACTGTTAAGAAAGAAATTATATCATGAAAAATGTGTTCGTTGAAGAGTTAAATTATTTTCAAATGTTAAAAAATGTATTTACGCATTTATAAAATATAATCTTCAGAATTGAAATTCGTTGAATTTCTAAAGTTTTAATGTCCACAGAATTTAACCCCGGAAGGTTGGCTTGATTGTGTAATAATAATAATAATATTTCTATTTCAAAATGAAAACATTTCAAATTTTGCCATTTCAAAGTAAAAGTCATGAAATCAAAGAAAGGCTGGTGACCATTTTTTATGTAATGCGTGGTTTTCGTTTTAATCGTGAAAAAAACATTACATATAATAAATTTTTATTTATGGAAAAACGACACAGGGTACAATAAATGTTTCATGAGAGAATGGTTTGTCTAAATTAGATCTACAAATTTGCTTTGGACCGTTTTTGATAAGACACGCAGCTTGCGTTTCAATTGAGAAAAAGGCCATTAAAAGTAACAAATTAAAATTTATGGGAAATGACAAGCTTTAATCAAGTGCAAGGTACGAAAGACGGGATTAGAATGTATTCGTTAAAGCCGAATGAGCTTTAACAAAAGAGAATTCATAATCACCAAATTAGAGTTCCCAATGGTTTGACCTTTAGTTTTGATACGTCCATGCATAAATGTTGGCGACGCACAAAGACCAAGCGCGATACGCGAGGTAAATACATTTTCGAGCGCAAAGCGCAAGATCCGATAGTCGCGCACCCTAAGCGCTCTAGAGCGATTGGGGAGTACACCTCGAGAAATTGTGATTTTAACACATTGTCTTTTTGTCGACATTTTTATCTTAGACTTGAATTTTGTGTGTAAAAATGCATACACAAATTAAAGCTGGCTAACATCTCTGTCTAGACAAACAAGTTTCAAAGTTTTAGGAATTTTCGTTTACAACAAAGAGGATAACAAAGCTGGAGGTTGACTATTTCTTCGGCTATTGGTTCCTTTACGCTACAACTTTTTGTTAAATATATGCTATTAAGTAAATTAAAAAAAATATATATATATATATATATATATATATATATATATATATACACTTGCAAAAAATTGTAACTTGCACAGAATTTTTTAATTTTTCAATTTTTAATTTTTGTTCACTACTAAAAACTGTGCATACAAAAAATTCGTGATAATTTTTTTCGCCTAGGTAAAACTTTATGATTTTTCAAAATTCAGACTTTTTAAATAAAAAACCGAATAAGAACGTCTTAACCAGGCTCAAAAATTTTTTTCTTTTTATTCCGGATGCCAAACTAACTTTTTTTTTGCTTGTTTCAAATTATTTGATTAATTTTAGCATTTTCATTTCAGCCTAATATTGTATTAATTTATTTATAGCGGAGTACGTGAGTACATACATACCTATACTATCGTACAGGTTAGCTGACTCGATGCTATCCAAAGCGACCCAAAGGTCGAAGGATGTGGTGGTATCTGCTATTCATCGCTGTATTATACTGCGTTCTATAGCAAAGCCACAATTGGTATGTGGGGGAGCGACGTCGCGAACTACACCCGGGTTAGGTTACGAGAACTTTGGCAGTCGCGTGTTCTCGTCGTTGCTTGTGGGAACCATCGGGTTTTAAACTCAACTAAACCTTGACATTTTGAAATGGAAAATTTAATGTAAAATTGATTTACAAATTTTGAAAAACTACAAAATTTGAAGAAAAAGTGTTGAATCCTCGTATATGCTAGACGTTTTGCTTTGAAAATTGCAGAGGTAATTTATAAATTTTACAACAAATATGTGCTAAAAGGAATATTGCATGAAAATTAATACTATCATTTTACTTTTAGAAAAAAAGTAATACATGTAGTTAGAAATGAACTGCTATACTCCTTTTAACTGCCTTACCGTAGAATAGAGGCGTTTTACTTTGTGACCATTTTTTCTACTTTCTGTCCCTATGTGTGCAAAAAATTAGTAAAACCATCAAAATGGTAAGAAAGAAATATGCAGGAATTGCACTCAAATAGATTGATGCAATAAAAATCGCTTTGACTACTGAAAATCTAGTTCCTCTTTTTAGATGTGTATTAAAAATCAAATGAAGACGATCATATGGGGGAAACCACCATACAGTAGGTAGCCAAAATTGCCACAGCGTTTAACTGCGTTGATTTGCAACAAAAAGGAAAGATTTTCATATTTAAATTATGCCTGTATATTCAATTAACTATTCCGATGGGCACAAATTTCATAAAATTAATCACTGAGTTGTATTATCGATTTTTATTGGAAGTCGCCAAAGGTCCAATTTTTACATGTCAATACAACATCACTTCTGGTATTACACCTGGACATGACAGAATACTTGATTATTGATAGTTAGAATGTATCATAAGTATATAGAAGAAAATGGTGAAAATTATTATTAATTTTCAAAAAATCTAAACAGCTAAAATTGTTAAACTCTCTCATTTATGATATTTTGTGAGGTTGGTACGAGTGGGTACAAGCTAACACCTATCTAACTTATTATGGCAGACAAACGCGGAATTTCGACATAACCATATTCGTCATAATCTTAAAACCTCAATTTAGGTTCTTTGCAAATACTAATAATTTACATTTATTCTGGATTACTTGATTAGAAACACTCGAATTTAAAACCTTTTTAAAGCGAAATAAACAAATAAAAACCACGATCTGTAAATTGGAAGAACTGCAAGGATGCAAAGCTAATAAGGCTAAAGTCATCGTTGTTGAACTTTTTAGAAGAAGCACTTTAAAAAAAAAATTGATTAGCAGTTCGAACTCGGAAATTTCATTGTCTCACTACCCGATGTGGGTAGTGTTTCTACGTGGATATTTACTACCAATGTGGGCCCACCACACCCACGACGGGCCAACAGCACGCAGTATTCCTCAACGGTCACCCATCCAAGTACTAACCGCGCCCAACAATGCTTAACTTCAGTGATCTTACGAGAACTGGTGTTTTCAGCGTGATATCGCCGTTGGCAAAGAAGCACTTTAGTTATAAAAAAAATCACTTTTCTAAGAAATCCTGAAATATTTATGAATGATAAAATCATTATTTTTCGCTGCATAAATAATGTTCATTAAACTTCAAATGTCGATGCTACTGTAAGGAAATACGTCATAAAAGTTTCATTTACATAAAAACACAATAGGCAATGATACTTTTTCAATGAAAATTCGTCAGACACGGCAGTATCATTGCCGAAATATTATATTCAAATAACCAATCAATATTCTTGACTAGTTTTCTAGCTAAGTAAGATTATCTACTGCAGAATAGTCTCCCATATACATTTTTGGGAGACATAACGGATAGCAAAGCATTACATATTTGGTATACACAAAAAAAATGTTATTGCTGAAAGGAAAATAAAATAAATAAGTACACATAAGGAGATTCTCAGGTCAGTTTGAAATTTTTGTTTGGATCTACTTACGTCAACACGTTATGAAATATGGAATTAAAAATTTTGGGAAGCAAATAAAAAACACTAAGGAATGTTTACATTGTTTGAAATTTTTACAATTAAAAAAAAGGTTTGAAGATAATTTTCGTTATAATTCTACAAAACTAGAAGCATGCAAACGTTCGTTTGTGCCTTTTCTTTAATTTTCCAAATTTTCAACTGGATATCTCATTTCGTGTGGAAGTAACTTCCAAAAAAAAGTGTTGGTAAGGTTGGAATCGAGTTAGTATGACATGGCCTTAAGTAGTCCAAATATAACTCTAGGTACTTTTGAGAAGATAATCAAATTACCAAACCCATTGCCAAGAGATATAGAGAGTGGAACAAAAAAAACCTGAATAGATATGTAACTTGCCTGACTAAAATCAGCTCCTACTACTGAAAATGTGAATTGTAGAGAAAACCTCACATTGAAATTTATTCTGTCGTAAAAAAATTAAAAATCAAATCCTTGTGAGAAAAAGATTTGTTAATTTTCACTATTTTACAAACATGCATAATAACTTCAATTCGTAACTAATTGTACACTTTTAAAATCTCAGTCCAGATTCCTCTCTCAAAAAGTGAAGAAGATGACAATTTCTATTATATACATGTAAAAATTGTTTAATGATTACATTTTCTCTATTAAGTTTGAGATTATCTCTCTCTTTTATTCATTATCTTTTTTGTAACAAATCTGTAATAGTTCTAGAACACAGTTATAATTTTCTAAAGCCTTTATCACAATTATGTAGCAATTCTTTAGCGCTGCTTTGTAATAATGTACCTAATAGCAAACCCATTTTTTAAAGTGTTCATTAATTAAGTTTATCAAGGTGTTTTTAACCACGCACGAACTTTATTATTAAAATGACTGTGGCTAGTCGTCCTGAAAAATTGGGGGATTTGGAAAAGGGGATGGACTAGCCAAGCTTATGAAAAATACTTCACTACTTATCCCGAATTTCGGGACGAGGAGACACTCCGTATTAAAATTGCATAGAAATGAAAATTTGAAAAAGTTAAAAAGTCGTGTCTTTGACATAAAACCCCACGTAGCGACTTCCAAATATTAAAACAAATTTTTGAAATAGGGGATCATTTTTTCACCAATGGAAAAAATTTCTATTTAACTTTTTAGCAAGTTTAACAATAAAAGGAATTTCGTGAGCCATTCTAGCGCTTGATATCGATAAGTCTTTTTTCGGAACTGGTTTTTCTCCAACGGCTTTTTTCACGATTCAATAAAGGTCGATGAGGCCTTTAAACAATTTCTTCATATATCTACTAATCTAAAATATTACTCTCACTTTGTCGTTCTAGGTGCCGCAAATTGCAATTTTGTGAAATTAAAAGAAGATTGTGGTAATGGCGGAGGTCCGTCAAGGAACTACATATATACCGGAAGTGGAGAAAGCTTTACGAAAGGAGCAGGAGCGTCGGGTAGTACAGGAAGGCGCTGCCTTGTGGAAGACGCGAAAGGAGGAGCTTCAATGTCAGAAACACCGAGAGCAGCATGAAGTATGTGTCGTAAACGAAAGAGGGTGTGGTTCGTCAAGTACCATTTAGGTCTTTTCTTTCGGACGCCATTCCTTTCATGATATTTCCGGTCGTCGGCCAGACTCTTGTACTTATATTTCAAACCTATAAGGTGCAGTCCTTAGGGTATAAAAATACGGCGAAAGAGTCTTCAGGTTTTAGCAAAGGGGAACAGGGTCCGAAAGAAAAACTATTCTATGAACCAAGGAAGTATTATTATTATTATACCATGAAGCCATTTCCATTTTCCAGATAAAATAGTAAAAACCAAATAAAAAAATTCTTTCAGACGGAGCCTCTCATGAGGGCCTGTAGAGTCTCCACATGTAAAATTTTATATGTTACACTGTTTTGTTAATAGATTTTTTTTATACTGATTCCAAATCCGGCCTGTAAATTAAGCGAGGGCTTCATGGTTCTGAGAAAAATGTGATTTAATGCCTCAATCGATTTCTTTGAGGCCTGAACTATTCCAACTGATTAAAATTTCATCAATTATGGTGTTTAAAGGTTTTTAGGGAAACTAGTTTCGAATTCGAGGTCAAGCTGTTTAAATTAAAAATGGCCGATCCAATATGGTGGATCAAAACTGTTTAAACAATACCTATATGGCTAAAAATAACTATTCCGGTTTTTTCGAGTCACTGATTACGAATCTTAGTCAAAAATTTAAAATAAAAAACAGCGGATTCAATATGGCGGATGAAAACTGTAAAAACAACACCGATACGGCTAAAATTTGGTATTCCGAAGTTTTTCTTGGGTCACTGATTTAGAATTTAGTGTCGAAATTTCGAAATTCAAAATGGCAGATCCACATTGGAAAAGCATGTTTATCCGTCATATTGGATCCATAATTTTGAAATTTGGACTCAAAATTCGAAATCAGTGACCCAAAAATACCGGAACAACAATTTTGAACTTTATCGGTTTTATTTTTGTAGTCTTTTTCCACCATATTAGATCCCCTATTATGAATTTAAGAATTTTGATTTGTAATTCTAAACGAGCGTCTCGAAACTACTCGGAGTATCAATTTTTAACCATATTGGTTCTGGCTTTACATTTATGATCCGCCATATTGGATCCGGCATTTTGAATTCTAAAATTATGACTCAATATTAGCAACAAGCGCCCCGAAAACATCCGGAATATCAATTTTTGGACATATCGGTGTTATTTTCACAGTTTTGATCCGGTATATTGGAACCGCCATTTTGAATTTTAACAGTTTGATCTTGGATTCGAAATCAGCGATACCAAAAATCTTTAAACACCATGAGTGGTGACATTTTAATTAGTGGAAGTGGTTCAGGCCTCAAATAAATCAAGTGGGACATTCAGTTGACCTTTTCTCATACCTATGAAGTCATCGGTTAATTTACAGGCCAGATTTGCAATCGGCATGAAAAAATCTATTTGAAACAATGTGCATTACATAACGTGTTACACCTGAGGGTTCGTGGTAATCGATAATCTAACATTTTGTCAACAAATGTTAACTTTAACGTAGATTTTCAAGATTTAAAGAAACTTTTTACATCTCTGTATTTTTTCTATATTATGTAGGCATTCATCTATAATTTGAAAAAACGCTGTGTATAGATGTCTGGCGCCGGACACTAGGTCGGTATCTGGTAGATCTTATAATTTTAGATTTAATCTTTATCTTTGACGCGGCTTAATTTGTTCCTAAAAATATTATCTACAATAAATACAATTCG
This sequence comes from Andricus curvator, assembly GCA_932195095.1. Lineage (NCBI taxonomy): Eukaryota > Metazoa > Arthropoda > Insecta > Hymenoptera > Cynipidae > Andricus > Andricus curvator. Next base: position 65,709 of record CAKNYM010048562.1, read on the forward strand.
CGGGAGTTTCATTAAAACAGAAGTTTTACACAAGTTAAAAAACACATAATATATACATACATACATAGATTAGCAGTTCGAACTCGAAAGTTCATTGCCTCACTACCTGATTCAGGTAGTGTTTCTAGGAGGATATTTACTACCAATGTGGGCCCACCACACCCACGACGGGCCAACAGCACGTAGTATTCCTGAACGGTCACCCATCCAAGTACTAACCGCGCCCAACAATGCTTAACTTCAGTGATCTTACGAGAACTGGTGTTTTCAGCGCGGTATCGCCGTTGGCGATAATAATGTATACAGTTCTAAAATAATAAGTGGCTATAACTCCCACAAATAGAATTATATAAAAATCTTATTAGTAATAAAAGAATGATAAGGTCAATGTCGAGGTCAATGTACAAGGAAAGGTAAAATCGGAAACACCAAATAACTCATTTTTAATAAACAATTACATATTCAAGTGCGCGTCTCAAGAAAAGAAGAAATATACTAAGTCGGATGCCTCACACGATTATGCTGTCCGACAGACCCCGCCCACTGCCGTGTAACCAATGGGAGCCATCTACCGGATACTAACCTAGCGTGCGGCCCTGGACATGTATACACAACCTTAAAAAAATGCTTCCCGTCACGTGATTCTTATCAAAAATTCTAAGTACCAAGTACGTTTCCTTGAGCGCCTCCAGAGCCGCCAGTCATATTTGCCCTTTCTCTTTCTATTTCAGTAGGGCTTAACGGATCGGGATGGGTTAGGCCTCCACTCTCGTTCGCGCAAGTAGCAGAAACAAATCTTAGCTACACCTTCTGGCAGTGATATATCTCAAAATGTTCAGGTCCCTTAATGTTTCACTGACCGGTTACAACCGGTGCATTTTCGGACATATACAGCACTGACTTCCATCTAGTGATGGGATATCGAAAAAAAATATCGTTATTTTAAATATCGATAAATCGGAAACTACATATCGAAAAAATCGATATATCGGATAAAAAATATCGATATTATCGATATTTTCGATATTTTTTATTTTAAATATATAATTAATTATAATGAGTATAAACACATTATTATTAAAGAAAATGTATTAAAACAACAAAGTGGTTTCATAACATTTGTGTATCTTGATTCTTCTCTTCCAACCTTCCACAGAAAGTAAGTTTGTAGAAAAACAAAAATATCTTAGAATAACACATAGCGTCGCTATGTGTTGCATTGTAATTTGTTGACTTCTGCAACACAACCTTCGGAATTTGTTGCTTTGGTTTTAAATTCCATATCTTTGGTTGATTTCTGCGAGTGTTTATTTTCCTAATTAAACAAAATAAATTGTGTTTAATGGTTGTAAGATAATCAATCGAAAGAAATTGTACCCTTGTTTTTTAAAAACAGTAACTATATTTTAAATAAGTCTCCTGCGTTAGGCAGCAGTAACTGCGTGGAAGTAATTCCATTGGAATGTAATGACTGTTTTCTTATGAAAAAAGGGTATTGTATATAAGGGGCTGTCCATTAACTACGTTATCAATTTTAGACAATCCCCCCCCCCTCCCCGAAAATTAATGTAGCCCAAGAACTGTATAAAAAAATAGGACAAAAAGTGATTTTTCACGAAAATAGGGTAATAATGCAGGAAAAAATTCTTTCAAATAAAATTAATGTAAATACGATATTGAATGCAATATGAAACACTTTAAATTCGTAAGATTTTAAGTCGAAATGTATATTTCATTTTCAACAAAATACGTGAATTTTTAACCAAAAATAGAATAGTGAAATTTTCAGATAAAAAATACATGTTTAACACAAAAACAAATTTTTAACAAAAAAGTTAAATTTTCAACCAAAAAGATGAATTTTCTAGCAAAAAGATCAATGTTTTAGCAAAAAACACATATTTTCAACAAAGTACATCAAATTTCAGCAAAATTGTTGAATTTTAAAACCAAAAGAAAGAATTACCTACAAAAAAGTTGAATTTTCATCCCGAAAATATGATTTTTTAACAAAAAAGTTCCACATTTTCAAAAAAAACCAGTTAATTTTCAACAGAACAAAATTAATTTTAAAATTAATTTAGAACCAAATAGATGCTTTTTTAATCTAAAAGGATGAATCTTCAACCAAGAAGATTAATTTTCGACCAAAAAAGACGAATTTTTATCAAAATACATGAATTTTCAACCAAAAAGATCAATTTTCAACCAAAAATGGAATATTTACATTGTTAGTTAAAAAAATTAATTCTCAACCAAAAAAATGCGAATTTTTAACAAAATACATGAATTTTCAACCAGAAAAGGTCAATTGTTAATAAAAAATATAAATTATTAACCAAACATGGAATAGTTGCAATATTAGATAAAAAAATTATTTTTTGACCAAAAAAAAAGAATTCTCAACAAAATAGTTACATTTTCAAGTAAAGAGATGAATTTTTAACTAAAATGATGAATTTTTAGAAAAATGAATTTTCAGCAAAATATTTCAACCCAAAAGATGATTTTTTAACTCTGTCCTGAGACTTATGTTATTTAGAAATATTCGCATTATACAGATTAGAAAGTATACAAAGGTAAATAATGAATGAAAAATATGTCTACTTACGATTTCTTGTATTTAGTTTTTGTTTGGGTTTTCACTCACTTTTCAACTAAAAAGCACATTCTGTCAAGTAACATAATAGTGATAGGATATCGATATCGAAATTATGACAAAATATCGATATTGACTTTGATATATCGGTTTCTAAATATCGATATGAAATATCGATATATCGGACTCTGAATATCGATATTTTCAATATTTCGATATCGATATCCCATCACTACTTCCATCGCTTGCCGTCTGCTGCGACTGTGTACGCGTGCGACTATCTATCACGGCTAGCGAAGAAGTTTGCGTTTGCGAGTGGGGATTTCTTCATGTCCTTGAAGTTGGCACACCAGCAATTAAATATCCACCTTTTGCTTAATGGAATCATTTGATCATCGCTTGGTCATGTTTGGAAACCAAATTTTGTCGTTTGAACGGCAAAACTCAAAAAGATATTGAGTTTTCAAAATTGGAGTGCTAACTACACGCTGTGAAACAAATTTTAATTTGTTTCAAAAATTCTTTTACCAATCATTTGGATGTCGTTTGGTCGCGTTTGGAAGCTCACTTCTGACGTTTGGACGACGAAATTGTGTGAGTTATCGAATAAAAAAGTCATCGGCACCATGAAATATAATATGATGTGTCAGACAGCCTGACAAGAACATTTGTCAAAAAATCGAATTTTAAGAAGAAATGCATGATTTCAGCCCTATTTCATACCTATGAAGCTAAAATGTTTAAAAGTTCTGAAATTATAAAAATTATAAGAATTTCTGAAATTTATAAAATGTTTAATTTTCTAAAATTTCCCAAATTTTCTAAAATTTGTAAAATATTCCACATTTTTAAACTTATCAAAATTTTTGAATTTTATGAAATGTTCAAAATTTCTAAAATCATTCAAATTTCTAAAATGTTCATAAAATTTTAAATTATCAAAATTTCTAAAATGTTTGAAATGTTTAAAATGTTCAAAATTTGTAAATTTCTAAAATGTTCCAAATTTTTTAAATTATCAACATTCCTAAAATTTCTAAAATGTTCCAAATTTATGAAATTGTCAAAATTTCTAAAATTATTAAAATCGGTAAAATGATCAAAAATTGTAAACTATTGCAAATTTCTAGAATTATAAAAACGTCTCAAATTTTCATTTATAAAATTACAAAAATTTCTAAAATCATCACAATTTTTGAAATTTCTAAAATTTCTAAAAATCATTTCTCAAAATGTCTATAATATCCAGGGTGCAAAAGGAAATTCTAATTAGAAAATTCCTTTATTATTTTACGCCTCTCTATTCTCCTACCGCTATGTCATAAATAACCAAATTACTAACCAATCCAGTCTACTACTCTACTGTGTGTCATATTGTTTTCGAAAAAAAACTATAATATGAACTAAAAGGGAGAAGCGGAACTCTTTCGACGTATGCTGAAAAAAATGGATGATTTCAGATGTTTTTTGTGCAGTGACGTATCCAGGCAGACAGGGCTCATTCCATGAGCGCCGTCCCATGGGAGGGGGGGGGGGGAAGCACGTAAACTAACATAAATTAGTTTTTCACACAAATATGGGGGGAGGGGGCGATGTTCTCTTTGCCATGGGCGCCGTTATCCCTAGATACGCCAATGTTTTTGTGACACATGATTTCTGGTCATATATGGAGGAATTTTAGAAAGGCTATTTCTATTTTTGTATACATTTAGGAAATTTTGCAATATTTAAAAATTTCGAAAATCCATGGTAAATATAAATAATAAAAATTTTGAAATCATTAAAACTTTAAAAAAATTTAGAGCCTTAAGAAAATTGGAGAAATTATGAAAATTTTAGACATTTAAAAAAATTAGGAAATTTTTAACATTTTAGAAATTTCAGAAATATTATAAATTAAAAAAATTTTGGAAATTTTATAAATTTTGGTAATATTAGAAATTTGGACAAGTTAAAAAATTTTAGAAATTAGAAATAGAATAAAAAAAATATAGATATGTTGACATATAATAGAAATTTTGAACATTTTAGAAATGATGATGATTTTAGAAATTTGAATGATTTTAGAAATTTTTGACATTTGATGAAATTCAGAAATATTAGAAATTTTGAACATCTTAGAAATTTTAGAAAATTTTAGAAAATTTGAACTCACAGTTTTTGCGGTGAGGGGGTCGATTATCGCAAAATGCGTGCTCACAGATGTATGTTTTATCATTTGGGTATAACGTCACTTTTTCCTCCGTATGGTGTGAAAAGTACTTTCCACTCGTTGGAACTGAAAAGTAGAACTTTAGCCCTGCCTCATAGGAATGAAATAGGTCTGAAATCATGCATTTTGGACCTATCCAGTTTTCGTCAATTCTCCACGTTTTGAGACCCCATGAGTCAGAAAAAATAGTCTTTAAGGAAATGTCTGTCTGTCGGTATGCCTGCCTGTCTGTTGTCTGAGAACGCGATAACTTACAAAGGAATTTCCTAATTCGAATTTCCTTTGGCACCCTGGATATTATAGAAATTTTTAGAAATTATTTTACAAATTTTGAAAATTTGAGACGTTTTTGTAATATTAGAAGTTTTCAGTAGTTTAGAAATTTTGACCATTTTACGAATTTTAATAATTTTTGAAATTTTGAACATTTTAAATATTTTAGACATTTTGGAAATTTCAGAAATTTTGGTAATTTTAGAAATTTTGATGTATACCATTAAACCATTTCCCTTTCAGGGTAGGCGTGACACTACCCGATTCGGGTAGTGTTTCTAGGTTTTTCTTGTAGTTATAAATAACTACAAGTGTGGGCTCACCACACCCACGATGTGCCAACAGCACTCATGTCAGTATTCTTGAATGGTCACCTATCCAAGTACTAACCGCGTCCAACGCTGCTTAACTTCAGTGATCTGACGAGAACTGGGTTTTTCAGCGTGGTATGGCCGTTGGCCATAATAATAAAATTATATATTATAATAATAAATTGATAATTTTAGAAATTTGAATAATTTTTGAAATTCAAAAATGTTGAATATTTTAAACATTTTAGAGATTTTAGAAATGTTGATAATTTAAATTTTTTTAAACATTTTAGAAATTTGATAAGTTAAAAATTTGTGAATATTTTACAAATTTTTACAAATTTTAGAAAGTTTGGGAAATATTAGAAAATTAAACATTCTATAAATTTCAGAAATGTTAACAATTTTTATAATTTCAGAAATTTTGAACATTTCAAAAATTTTGAAAATATACGGGAAATTAGGTAATTCAAAAATTTTCGAAAGTTTTGTAAAGTTTAACTTTGGGTCGATTAACTCAAAATGCGTGATCACAGATGTATAATGTTTTATCATTTGCGTATGAAGTCACTTTACTCCTGAAAAGTAGAACTTTAGCCCCGCTTCATAGGAATGAAATAGGGCTGAAATCATGCGTGTCTTCTAAAAATTCAATTTTTTGACAAATGTTCTTGTCAGGCTGTCTGACACAACATATTATATTCAAGGACCCCGGCTGGCCAAAGAAAGTCACTACCACTTGAGAAGGCGCCGCTCGCGAGTATAATGCTGATGACTTTTTTACTCGATAACTCACACAATTTCGTCGTCCAAACGTTAAAAGTGACCTTCCAAACGCGACCAAACGACATCCTAACGATTGGTAAAAGAATTGTTTTAAAAAATTAAAATTTGTTCCGCAGCGTGAAGTTAGCACTCCAATTTTGAAAACTCAATATCTTTTTGAGTTTTGCCGTCCAAACGTCAAAATTTGGTTTCCAAACATGGCGAAACGATGACCAACCGATTCCATTACACAAAAGTTGGATATTTAATAGATGGTGTGCTAACTTCACGGACATGACTTCTTCCCCCCCCCCCCTCCGGGTTTCGATGCAGCGAGTTCCCATCCAATGGGTCCTATTGTAGTCCCTTTTCTATTTATCTCTTTCCATTCCAATTAATCCCTATTCATCCCTGCATATTGAACTTTCCATTGCCATTAATGTTGTGGACTTGGAACTAAACTGGGGGTTCGAAGTATATTATATTGAAAAAGATCTCACCACCGAGATTCTAAAAATCAAGACCTTCCCTGAAAGTATCTTCATTAATGTATTTTAATTTATTTCAATTCAATCCATTCAAGGTACTTTACTACACTTTCCTAAAACAACCTTAATGGGGGGTATGCGCATGTAATATACAGGGGACGAGGCCCCCCTGTATATGTATTATACAAGCAAAGCTTACATATACAAGGGGGGCCTCGTCTCCCTGCGCGCTAAGCGTGCTTACCACCCATTAGGGTTTTTTTGTCAAGCTATAGTATATTATATACACGAACCGAATTCACAAATGGGTTTGGTGTTGTCATATTTCTTCCCACGAGCAGCTAGGAAAAGGATAAGTCTACCCTTGTGACTACTTATTGAGTTTTGTAACCTTATTCAGCAGGAACCCTCGGTACACTGAACCTCTATCCGCAAACCTGAGAACCCGTCCGGTGGTTTTGTCATGGGCCCTCCGCACAGTGGGAAGAGAATGGGTTGTCGGGTTTAAAACTCCGTCTACAACGCATTTCGCAACCAAATCAGACAAACCAAAGTGCAAAATACTCGGAAAGGGTTCTACTTTAGTGCATCATTACAAAAAAGTTGCAAAATTGCTCTCCTAACCTCCAATTTTTACACAAAAATTGCGAAAAAATTCTTCATAAAAACTTGTTGTAAAACAAAGTCAATATCTGAAAAATCGATCCATTTAATCATCAATTATGTACCTGAATATAATAATTTTTTATTCTAATGTATATTAAATCAATTATTTTGAAAATTGTTTTTTTTTCCGGAAAAACGTGATCAGGAGCCTGATAAACTCAAAGTTCTAGATTTTACTCAAATTTACTCAAAAAAATATATGGGTATGAAATTTTGCAACAATACACACTTTTTAGCTTTTGAGATTATGTTAATCGAACTATGGGGATATAGGTTAGAAGTATTACATGACTATTCAGGTACATAATTGATGATTAAATGGATCGATTTTTCAGTTATTGACTTTGTTGTACAACAAGTTTTGATGGAGAATTTTTTCGCAGTTTTTGTGTAAAATTTGGAGGTTAGAAGAGCAATTTTGCAACTTTTTGGCAGTGATGCACTAAAGTACAACCCTTTCCGAGTATTTTGCAGTTTGGTTTGTCTAATTTGGTTGCGAAATGCGTTGTAGACGGATTTTTGAACCCGACAACCCATTCTCCTCCCACTGTGCTCCGGTTCGATTTCAAAAGATTCCATATATATATATATATATATATATAGAGAGAGAGAGAGAGAGAGAGAATTACAAAATTGGTTGAACAAACAACGCAGGGTCCTACAGATAGAAACTGTTATCTGTGAAAATGACACTGACTCCCAAAATAACCATTGTAAATCACACCTATGCCCACGTCTCACGATTGTGAGATAGGTGGCCACAGGGCATGAGGAAATCACAACTACAGGTCGGAGAAATCCTCGTAGGTCTTGAAGACACGAAGAGACCCAAGGATGACAGCTTTCTGCATTCATCTCGCAAGTGCCTTGGCATATTTTTGGCACGCGGGTATGGCTTTAAGGTTACGAACCTTCGGGATTTTCGCAAAAGGTGTTGCGAAACCGAGCCGAGAACCTCTTGCAAACAGGACACGCACGCGGAACGCTTTCACAACCGCTGCAAGAACAAGCCGCAGATGAAGAAGAGGATCCGACATTAAAACTAATCGCTTCCCCGAGAGATGATGGAGATTTCAGAAGAAGGAGGTACATTACCGTCCAGGTTCCTCCTAAGCCCCAAGATGTGGCTGAAATGGATGCCGCCCTTCGTAAGGATTTTTCGGTGGAGTCATAACTTTGAATCATTACTTCTTCAGTTTATGGTGCGGCTAGAGCTTTGGCCACTTAAAATCAAATGGTTAGACTGACGATGGATCAAAAGACCGAAAGGCGCTTGCATCCACTGTACAAGAAGTTTGGCTGGGCAAGAAAGAATGCGTCCCATATTCAGTGTGTGATTGACTACATAGCATCTGGTAGGTCGTTTACGGAAAGGGTCCGACAGTTCGCTTACGCAATGAGGATCCACCGTCACACAGTCAACAAGTCAAAGCTGCTAAAAATTAAACAGCATACTATTGACAAAGTACGTGTGTCATCTGACGGACGGTGGATATTAAAGAAGATAAAGGGGCGCTTCAGGGGAAATAAACAGTTTTTCGCTGACCCATCGCGAATTTCGAGTGACCTTAGGGCCACGCAGTACTTCTCCGCTGTAGGACCAGATGGTTTCAAGAACTTCTAGTGGAAGAAGTTTACTTCTATACACTAACATCTGGCCCGCATCTTCACCTTATGTTTAAAGTCGGGGACGCCCATTCCACAGTGGCTGGTGTTAAAACGCACTGTACTCCTACAGAAGAAACGCGACTTGTCCATCTGTCTTGTCGAAAGCTTGAAGGTTGATCCACACATAGTGAGATGCATGAAGAAATTGATGATCCTTTGCAAAACTCTATTCACTACCTTCTTTTATTTTGTATCACACTTCTACCTACCTAAGTGACTGAGAGTCGCATATAGGACATAGCATCAGTGAAGAAGCCTCTCCGAAGCAGCTACAACCATCTCCTTTGACAGATTTGGTCTCCCAATCTGTCGGCGATGAACAAGGTATCTGCGACTAACATGCTTGCCGTCCCGGTTCTACTATACTCGTTTGGGGTAGTTATATAGGCCAAGCACTAGCTCACGACCATCGACGTTATCACGCGTGAGATTATGCATATGTATAAGAGCTTGCATAGTAATTCGTCCGTTCCGAGATTGTACATCCCACGCCTTCAAGGCGAGCGCGGACTTCTAAATCTCTAATGTCTTTATAACCTGAATTATCCTGGTTACATTTCAATCGTCTAAAATGGAAAAGATCCTCTACGGAAATGGCCAGGAAACAAGAGAGGATTGGCAAAGGAGCATTCCTTTAAAAAGCGGCGCAGTTAAATTTTGCCTTCCTTAGATCATCCGGACTTAGTTCAGGAACAGAGTGTTTAATTTTCGCATGCCAGGACGGTATCATTGCCAAATTAGTATATCGCTTCCGTATTTTACGTCAAGAAGTTCCCAGCGATAGGTGCAGAGCGTGTCATGCACATGCTGAGTACCTAAAACACATACTATCTAGATGTCCCAGTCACGCGGGAAGGACGTATCTCTACAGATACGATGTGGCTCTGAGTGTGCTTTATTACCATCTTTGTCGCTCTCACGGCGTTGGCCGCGACCCTGCCCTGCCGAACGCTCCGAGGGAGATAGAGTCAATTGTCCAAAACGAGAAGTGCCAAATTTTCTGGAACTACGATTTTCGCAAAGCAGTCTCCGTTGCAGACTCGAGGCCTGACATCGTTCTCGAGGACTTCGAGAAACGAACTTAATTTGTCATCGAATTCTCGGCTTCGCCCGACTACATCGCAGCCAAGGAGAAGGAAAAGGAGGAGAGGTATCGAGACCTTAGAAGGGAACTGCGGTGACTGTACCCAGGAATTCCGTTAAAATAATTGTTCTTGTGATCGGTGCTCTCGGAGGTGCAAATGTATTACTGGTTCCTAACATCAGAGTCATATCCGCTTCCCAAAAACATGCCGAAGCACTTGCGAGATAGATGCAGAGGACTGTCATCCTTGGGGTGCTCCGTGTCCACAAGACACACGAGGGTTTCATCGGCCTGTATTTGTGATTTCGTCATGCACTGTGGCCATCCATCTCACGATCGTGAAACATGGCCATAGGTGTGATTTGCCGCGGTTCTACTAGGGGCCAGTATCATTTTCATAGATGGCAGTTGCTCCCAAGGGAACCCTGCATATAACGCTTTTCTGGTTTTAGCGCTCCGTTCTCTGGGTTCCATGGTCCCGTGTCTCATGGTAACTTTTGCCGCATGTAACGCTTTCCTGTCCATAACGCTCCTTTCAGTCGGTCCCTTGAAGCGCGTTTAATCGAGATTTCACTAGTATATATATATACAAGAAATAAGCAAGATCTCAAAATTTCTATCATTCTATAAATGTTGCGGAAATATATGTGGCCGTCCGCATGAAAAGGGCCATTGAGGCCGGTCATAGTTGAAGAGATATTCGTGTTTTTCTATGTCAGAGTCAAAATTATTATTTTTGCGTTTAAATGGGGGATGATGCTAGCATCTGTACTGAATCTATTAGCTTTATACTTCTTTCCCGAAAACCATCGCAAGTGGGTATATTTCATGTTCGAACAAAAAGTATAACACGTGCGCTTATGGCACTCACCAACTTTAGATGTATTTTTATCCAAGAGACAATAAGGGCCCTTTTTATACAGACGCCCAAACATATACAATTATTTTTTAAGAAGTGAGCCCACTTTTGCAATTATTAATGAAAGCTTGTATTGCACATTGCTAGGAATTTTAAGATTGAAAAAATTTCAGCAACGAAATAATTTTTCGAAATTGGTTAAGTCCGATATGGAAATGCCTTATGTATATAAAATTTATATAATATTTTATTTTAAATGTTATGGGCTAACTATTAAGATTACTTTCTGCGTGTACTTGAGAAAGCAGACTAGAAATTGTATAGAAGTAAAACTTATACGTAATAAAGAACATTAACTTGAGTAGATTCTAGAAGTCTCACATCCAAAATGTAGCAATTCAAGAAATAAGCTCTTAGGCAAGTTGGTACATAATCCCATCTTCGGACTTGAGGCTATCAACTACAATTTTAAAGTCCAAGATGTTGTGAACTTGACTCTAAAGATAATGCGATATTTGACTTTTTATGATTGGTGATTTTGTTGAGAGCTACCTTAAACTCAAAAGGAATAAATTAAAAATATTATGTGATGCTTCAATTTTTCTTGTCATTAGTGAATATTGTAAAGGAAAATTGTTTAAAGTTAGTTATTAAAATTCAAAGAGTATCTTTTCTGTTCGTTTTTCTCTACCATTTAAGAGAGTTTTTTTATATAATTATGCAACTTTTTCAGAATACTTTAAAAATGAATAGCAGCATGAAACAACTAACAATTATACGGTTGCAGTTACAGGAAATGTTGGAAAATTATTCCCCTTGGGGAAAACCCGGTGGTGGTGCACCGTGTGAGTCAACTCTACGGAAGAAAAATTTTCCACTGGAGCCATCAAAAAAGGAGAAGAATCGGCACAAACAATGGGTAAATGTTTGTTAATAATAAGATTAGCATTTTTCAATTTTTCAATTTTTCGAAATAATAAATAAGGGGTTTCTGCTCAGGTAGCATAAATTTTGAATACAGGTTTACCTACAGAAAATATTTTTTTGCCTCAAAATATTTCATCTTTCTAATATATTTTTGAATCCAGAAATTTAATCGTGTTTCAGAGACTGCAGTCGCCTTATCAGAGAATTTTGATATACTATATTCCTCGATATATTCAAGAGCTTTGAAAGTTGGAAAATAAGTCGAAATTATACATTTCAAATAGTTGAAACCTAAGTAAATGAAATTTGAAGTAGATATACTTTTCAATTTAAAATTCCAAATTGAAAATTTATTGTGAACCAATTTATATATAAATTTCAATGCTGAAAATTTATTTATCACACTTTCAAGCAAAATGTTTAGTGATAACAGTCACATAGAATTTTATAAGGTGTCATCCACAAACTACGTGAGACATGCGGAAAATACATGATTTTTCAACCAAATTCAACTCAAATTTTTAACTCAAAGAGACAAATTTTGAAAGAATTTAATTTTCAACTCAGAAAGAAAGAAATTTTCTACGAAATAGTGTTTCAACCGAAGTGATGAATCTTCGAATAAAAAAAAGAATTCTTAACAAAAAGGTTAATAGTTGATATTTCGACCAAAAAAATATTTAAATTTTTAATAAAAAATAGTTCAATTGATACAAAAAATACGTACTAATTTTCAAACCAAAAAGCTGTTTTTCACCAAAGGCGTTGAAAATTACCAATCAAGAAAGATTTTTCAGTCAATGACACAAAAAAATCTCATTCAAAATGTTGAGTTTTCAAGCCAAGAAGACTATTTTCCTGTAAAACAGTTGAGTTTTCAATAAAAAAAATATTCTTTTTTAACAGAAAAGTTGAATTTTCAACCCCAAAAAAAGAATTTCCAACCCAAAAAAGAAAAAGGTTTCAACAAAATAAATTAATTTTCAGCCAAAAAAGATAAATTTCATCGAAAAAAATGGAATGATTACATTTTCCCTTAAAAAAATTGTTTCTCAATAAAAAACATAATTTGTAACAAAACAGTTAATTTTAAAAAATAAAATATTTTTTAACGAAAATGATGAATCAGCAACCAACAAAAGTAATTAAAAAAAAAGTTTTTCCACTTTCAACTAAGTAGTTACATTTTAAACAAAAAAAAGATTAATTTACAAGTGTGGCGGGGGGGGGGGGGGGTGTAAAGAGTCTTTTTTGTGTGTTTGAGTGCAATTGTTTGCATGAATAGATGAAGGTAGTGTATGTGATTGACTATGTCGCAAGAGACTGCTATGTGGGAGGGTCAGGGAGTTACTATGGTGTTAGTAAGGAGGGGCGATATGTATTAAATGGGTAAGTAATTACAAGTCTGAACAGAAGTGCGATTGAAAATGAGGAAGAGGGGTTGAAGTGTAGGTTGAAGTGAGGGCGCAGGGCTGATTACTTTTGTGTTATATAATATGTGATGTGTGTGCGTGAATACGTATGAGCGTTAGTTTGAAGGTTGCAAGTTAATGAGTGTGAGCATAAAAAATGTGCATTTGTGTGGAAGTTGACTAATATACTGTCTCCTGGCGTGAAGATGATTGGTGTGTTGTGTATGACTGGGTACATGAAAGCGTATGTATGATGGAAGTACTGAATTGGTGTGCTAGTGAATAAGGGTGAAGTGTGTTACGTGTAGGTGCGGGAAGGAGTTGTTGTATTGAGTGACAGTATCAGAGGATTAACTTCAAAGGTGCTAGTCCCTCGCATAGTGGTGGCACTCCCATGTATTGTTTTGAAGACTTGGCTTCCAAATCAGCGCCATCTAGCGGTTCCCCCGGACACTATAAGTAAATTAACCTACAAATCCCTGACAGCAATTGTTTCCAAGCTCTGCTTCCCCCAAATTCTCGTAAATATTAAATTTCACTTAATTTCTTGTAAATAAAATTGCAAAATTATCAAAATTGATAAATATACAAATATTTTCCATACCTAAAATATATATTTAAATACTAGAAGTATGATTTGTTTTAATAAAAAAGGATTAATTGGCTTTACATTTGAGATTATGTCTTAGAATAATATTTTTTATTTCTCTAACAAAGAAATTTTTATAAACGACAAACTTTGCTTGAAGAAAAAAACCTCCTAATCTCTCAAAAAGACTTTTATTTATATCATTTTTAATTTATTTGTTACTGTTTCGAAATATGAAAACAACAAAGTAACCTCAAATCAAGCAAATGGTACTTTATTTTTTTTAATTCAATACTTACCAATCAACACATTTCCCTACATCATCACAAAATAGTGCACACAGTACGTATAACAAGATACACAACAAAACTTGCAGAAAATTTTATACAACAAGGTTAACACAACAAATTCAATTTGACACTTCGACTAATTTCCAATTTCGAGATTTCGAAATATTTGAAAATATTATGTTTGCACATGCGCATTGCATTGTACTGACTCTCAGCGCCACCTAGCGGTTCCCCCGGACACTAAAAAATAATGCCTTCAAAACTATACATGGGAGTGCCACCACTATGGTCCCTCGTGTGTGTTCGACTTGTACTTACTCACACATTTAATACATATCCCCCCCTCTTCTTGCTAACACCACACTAACCCCCTGACCTTCCCACATAACAATTCTTCATACAAACACTTATACTCAAACGCGCGCAAAAAAACTCTTAACAACGCCCCCCACACATTTGCACATATCACCCTCCCCCTACTCACTCTCCTACACGGTTACCCACCCTTTTCACTTACAATTGCACTCTCTGACTCATCCTTACACAAAACACGAACTATCTCCACACCCTTCGCACACAACAAATACCCCCACCCCCTCTCACACACACTCACACACAATTATTGGGGGTTATGCCCATAACAAATTTTAATCAGCATCACATCAAGAATTATTCCCCGAAGTTATAAGGAATTTGAACGGAAGGCTTTTTGCTTATGTTTTTTGCGGGGTACTTTCAACCCAAAGGGAAGCATTTTCAACCAAAGAGAAGGACTTTTGAACAAAATTGTTGAATTTTCAACGAAATAATGAAATTAACTTCAACTTCAGTTTGTCGAAAATTCCATGTCAAATCATTTGAAGAATTTCATCTATAATAATGATATTGAGATGTATTGTTTTCTAATTATTCATAGTAAGACGTAGTTTTGAAGAAATATTTTTTGAAACAAAAATTACAAACCAAATTTGATTTTTCAAAAACAAATTTTTAAACCGAATTTTTGACAAAAATAATTTTTAATTTTCTTTACATTTTTTTATAAATAGATTATAATATAAAATGGGATCTCCCTCAGTTTTCGAGAAATAATTAAACACGTATGCTCAGACGATGCACACGATGTGAAAAACCATGTAAACAATACACGCATATTATACTCGTATGCACGAACATCAGACTTCATACTCTCGGGCGCTGGGCACGCTATGCCACGGCCTACGTTGCTAATTATTTCTCGAAAACTGAGAAAGATCCCATTCTCATATTTACAGGGACTTTAGAGGGCATTGTAAGCTATCCATAAGAAAAATACAAGAAAAAAATGGATTTTTTGCAAAAATTTGTTTTTAAAAAATCCAAAAAGTGTTTTGAAATTTTTTGTTGTGAAAGATTTCTTCAAAACTGCGTCTTATTATGAATAATTAAGAAAAATACGTCTTAATATTACTAAAATCACGAAAGTTATGAAAGTTAAAAAAAGGACCAACATTTTCAATTTTGAGTACCTCTTAAGTTTTTTGAATTATTCAAAAAGTATATCAGGGCTTTTCTTTCAATGCCTAAAAGAATGGATATTGGCATTTTTATTAAAATTACAAACAATACATGAAATTCTTCAGAATTAAGGTATTATTGATCAAGGGAATATTCGATATGACGCATTTAACATGGTTTCCTTCTTGCGGGTTTCTCCAAGATGACATTGTCGTTTCAGAGTAATTTTTTCCGTATCGATTTTCAATCAAATGTTTAGATTGTTCGAAATGTTCTTGTACAAAGTCTTATGTGCACTCAGTAAATATTGGACGAACGAAAGTTGTATCAAAACCTTGATGCGAATGATGTGTTCTGCGGGAAATATATTGTTATAGTGTAGCTTAAAAGTATCGAGCGTTAAAGAAAAATGTGCAACGAACATTGTAAGTATATTTATGAGGAAAATAAGTTTTGTGAGTGAAAAAATACTTATCGGATAACTCGAGAGGATAGTATGGCCCTCATAAGATTATAATTCATAAAGCTTCTATATCTGCCAATTATTTGCATACATTGACAAAATTGAGAAAATAATATTTAAGGTCACTTTTATTTTTCATTTTTACAAGAAAAAATGTTCTATTTATTATACATTAATTGCATAGCATTTTGTCAAGTCTGTCGTTCTTTTATGAAAAATGCGAAAATTAATTTTTTTCAAAACAGAATTCTTGTGGCCACAAAAATTGTTTGGCCAGCATAAAATTTACAGGATGTCTTCCTTACAGATGTAGTAAATAGCAGAAACAAAATTTGAGTTAAAATTTACGGAGGAATAATTGGTCTTCTTCTGAGAAACAAACTTCAACATTCAAATACTCACAACTTGGCACACAAATTTTTGTTGTCAAATAGGAAACATACGTGTCGCCTATTTTCCTCTAAAAAACAAAATATTCTGACGAAAAGAGATTCTTTTACCTGAAGTGACCTGTACCTGTATGATATGAAATGGATTCGGTCTTTTGAATTTTTATAATTATCTCTGATTTTAATCAATTAAATTTGAGGAAAAATAAATATTTAACTAAGTGAGTGATTGGATTGAATTTAGTATATTCGGTGAAATACAATTCATATAATATTAAGTATATCATTTAATTTTCATTGGTTCATTCTGGTTTTCAAGATAAATCTTGAGCATAAATCCCGTCAGCACTTGTAAAGATTTCAAAAGAAATAAAATTGAACTTTTCTAGTACTTTTGTCCCTGCTTGGACTTTTAAAAATTTTAAGAAAAGTTTCTACTTAAGTACTGATTTGTCTCATACGGAGCACTTTAGCTACGTAATTTAAAACCAGTATCGATTTCCGCACTCTATTATGACGAACCTCTTTCGGGGTAAGCACAAACTCATTCGGTTCTAGTCTCGTTGTACCACTGGGGACTTAGGAATTCATAAGATAGGGGTTAGGAAAAGCATTCATAGGTGTAGGGATAGATTTAAGATCAATTTAGAATTCGCATGATGTTTATTCAAACAACAGACTTGTTTCACTCTCTTGCAATCATTCCAGCAGGTGGAAAGCACGAATAGGACTTGCTATTTTGAGTAAGGGTTAACGGAAGTCGTAGGGGGTGGTTTATGTCAATAAATCTATGTGAATTGACTTAATCATTCACCCCGGAGTATATTGAAACCAGCTTGAAGCGTCTTAGAGCGATAAGTAATTAAAAAATTCACTTTAGTAGACTTTGCACAGACTTAGTGTAGGATTTCAACCCACTGAATAACATTCTTTAATAATTAGTTTACTGAAAATTCTTTTCGTATCTATATTTTCGTACAAAATATGATCTTATTTGTTTCATTATATTCTTTAAATTTTTATGATCTAATCAAAAATGTTATGTGTGAGAAGTTGTAGGCTCCGGAAGCTACGATCATGGTCCTT
>CAKNYM010048562.1:88286-145991 GCA_932195095.1 Andricus curvator
AGTTAGCCCAAAGCAACGTGGCTGACTGCAAGAGCCGGAGCTCTCGGCCACATCCCTACGCTTAAGTTATTATTTTTTTATTATTAAGTTTTGATTAAGAATGTATGCAGTCAATCTAAAAATTCATTAACCCTTTATAATGATCTACAAAAACGACGAAAAGAAAACCATTGTTAATTTCTTAGGATAGCAAAAGCTGATTTTATTCTTCGGGAAAGTCAAGACACGCCTACGCAACTATAGTTGGTTCTTATTATTGGCTCCTTGGTGCACACGATACTTTGTATAACAATAAGGTCTGATTTACAAGTTCATCACGTCACATTTTGAGGTTAGGTTGAAGCGGCCATAATATGCACAGGCGACAGCAAATGCGCATGTGCGAAATACGATTATTTTCCCATAATACTCCTACGGGTATTGTGAACTAATATTATTGTACTTCGCACATGAGCAATCGTTGTCGCTCCTCCTGTTGTGTAAGCTGCTATTTTCAGGACTACAAAGGTAGTTTTCATTTTAATAAAAGCTAACCAGAGTTGTACAGAATCTTTGAAAAGAAATGGAATCAGATCTTGATTATTAGGCTTGAATAAGAATGACAGTATTTTTCTACAACGTAAATGAAAACAAAAAGTGTAAGTAACTTTTCTTAACGAGGATGGTACCTTTAGTCAATAGTATATCTGAATTTGTTTTCACAAGAATATTGAGAACGAGAAGGAGGTAGATAGAAAAACGAGAACATTTATTTTAAAGATAGTAAAGCTATAATATAAATTATATATTAGCCATTTATCATATACTTAATACTTTTTTAACACGTTGCAATTTTATTCATATGTGAATAAAAAATGGTATGAAGTGAATTCCGTTGTCGAAGGACATTGTATCGTATTCAAGATTCGATTTGACCATGAAAATCGCTGCTACCAACTATCATAGACAAAAAACTACGAATAATTTGATTTGGTTATGTTGTAAAAAGCATGAACTTGCTTTTATTTCACAGTTGTTTGGTTGGTAGCACTTACTTGTTTGTGCTCGCAACCTAAAAATAATAAAAATGACTTTGATACCTAAGCCAACTATTATATATATATAACCAACTATTTATTAGACATTTCCAGTTCCAATATGGCCGACTGATCAGCTAGATAGTTGGAGGGACAAGAAAGCATCAAATGCATGGGACCGCATGGGTCTAAACAGTTTTTTAATATCTTCGCAAAAAAAATTT
Source organism: Andricus curvator (assembly GCA_932195095.1). NCBI lineage: Eukaryota > Metazoa > Arthropoda > Insecta > Hymenoptera > Cynipidae > Andricus > Andricus curvator. The sequence continues at coordinate 89,527 of CAKNYM010048562.1, forward strand.
CTCACTATAAGTGTATTTGGAAATTAGTTGTTTTTTGAGAACTCTTAATTAAATTTTTAAATTCATATAAAAAAATTATTGATTTATTATTTCAATACATATTTTTTGAAAAACAACAACTATTTCCCAATAAACGTGTGGCGAGAAACCATTGTTTACGAAGATATTCATAAAATACTGAAGTTACAAGTGAAAATGCCTAATTCACCCCATACCGAAAGACACTTTTCATAAAAACACGTAAAATATGAGGAATCAAAGGAACCAGCGAAAACATTGTGAAGGCAATTTAATTCTTTCAAAAATGATAATCTGTTATAGGGAAATATTTTCATCGCCATATTAAAAACACATTTTTCAATTTTGAAATTCAAACATAGCAAGTGTCAGAAAATTATTTTTAATTTGCAAAGCGGTAAAATTAATATTGACCGTCGCATCGCCCAACAGGTATGGTAAGTCGACGAACGTGGACTTTTTTCGAAATATTTAATAATTTTGTGTTAAATATTTTGCTAGTACATAATCTATAATATTTTTCTTTCTGTCGATTGATATATGTTATGCACGCTGCTTCACCCGCTTCTCATCTAATACAAAACTTTTGCTTTAAAACCTAGTCACTTTTCCCTATTATTAAATTTGTACTGATATCCACTTCGTACGACGTTTCGATGCGTAAGTGCATTTTAGTTTTATAATTCTCAAAGTTGAAGTTTGACTTAATTAGAAATCAAAAAGTGAGATGACGCGAATGAAACCCCACAAGGCGCATACTAAAATAATTATTTAAAAAATTAACTTTCTGGCGTATTGATGCCATTAAAGGGTCTGAAATTTCCACAGAAAACGTATTTCATATTCCTTCATAATATAGTTTTAATTCAGCTTCCAAAGTCCGATTACCTTAAGTCACGCTCGACCCTCCTTAAACAAGCAACTTTGACTCGATTTTTTTTCCTAAACTAAGCTTCAGCCTTCAGTCCAGAATTAATTAGAATTAGTAATCGATATATTTCTCTCCATTTTATCAATTATTAAAAAAAGTCCTCACATTTGAAGTGGAGTGTAAGGGACACATAAAAATCTATATTCGTGACAAATATTATGTAAATATTTGAATAGTTTTTGAATATTTAAAGAATTTTTTTCGCTGCTTTACAAATGATGACGAATGTATTTCTATACTGAGGTGATACAGGACAGTGCTATATATATATATATATATATATATATATATATATATATATATATATATAGAGAGAGAGAGAGAGAGAGAGAGAGGTTGATGCACTACCGTTATCACCGGAGTGACGATAAAAAAAGACATCGATAGCAACTCGGTGACGTTGATTTAAAGTTAATTAATTTCCCAACTGACCTCTGGCATGAAAAGCTTCAACGATTTTACTTCAATCTAGAAACTGAAAATAGATGATTAGTATTGACATAATAGTCTTATGGGAAATTAAAAATACTCCGGAAATTGTGAGTTTAAAATTAATCATTATACACTATTCTATAAAATTCGACCCTTTTTGATGATTAAATACTGACGAGTATTTTTAGTGAATTTGGGTGCGCTGGAATGAATTAGGCCTCAAAAGTTGTCTATCACTTAAGGATTTTGAATAAATTGCGGCTAAAATCGAAAACAATTCTATTTTAACAACTTGCAAAAGATTATCCCAGCAACTAATAATTTAGGTAACATGGTTGTGCAAATGCGACACTGCGACAAGCGAAAAAACGGTAAACACCCTTCAAATTCTACCTGTAACAAAATATATCCCTACGTTTTTAGCTTCAATCTAGCTGCATCGGCGAGAATAATATTGGCGAATCCATACTTTGAAACACATATAATTTGTGAATCGACGCAATGGACGCGCATGCGCACTTTAGAGATAAGTGACTTTGCGCACCGGCAAAATAAAAATATTCTTAAAAATAAGGGAAAAAATGTGAAATTAAAACCACCATATAACATCGAAAACTTGATGACGAAAATGTTTACAAATTCGCTAAATAATTTTCTCGGACGGTTGTTGCAAAAAAACGTGTGATACACGTGTCCACAGGCAATTGCTACTCGTGCGATTGCAGCATTTGCCTTCAGCTCTTCGCAGTCGTCTTCGTTCTCGCACTCGCTTCTCTCGTGTACTAACCTCCGGCTCATACTGCAAGTTCCACATTCGTCGGCAATCGCCTATTTTGCGCAATTGTATCATAAATAGCAATTTAGAAATGAAATTTCAAATCTTTATCATAATTCGAAACCGTAATGCACATTTACTTAACGTTCTAACTCAATAGTTCAAAAATTTTTAATTTGACGAGTTCAAGTGAAAAATTTACCTGCGTCAAAATATGTGTCTTTCAGTTAGTATCATGTTAGTAGCTTCTTGAACTAATAAAAATAATAATTTATGGACCGTGATTATATGATTAAAAAATGTATTAAAATTATGGTAACAATTTACATACATGCCATACCATGGGGTCGTCCAGGACCTGGTGGAGTTTCTTGGCGAGATCCTAAATTGTTTGGAGTTGGTTTTCTTAAATCTCTGGTACGTGCGTAGTCTACGAGTATCTAGATTTCTCAGCAATTTTCCACTGTTAAAGAATTCCTGAATCTCAGATAATTACTTGAAAGATTCTAGTAAACTAACTCTTATCAATTTAATTACTTTCAGCAAATTTTTAATTTATTGATTATTCTGGCGTGAAGAATTGATTGGAATATTTAAAATTGTTCAAAATCTTTAACAGTCTATAATTAAGCAATTCAATCACATATTAAAATGCAGGCAAATTATATTGATGTGTTGAAATGATAAGATATTATATCTCGGTACACGTGGTACATATATGCAAGTAGAAAGTTTCTGTACTTTTGAGGGCGCTGGTGTTCCTCACACAAGTTTAATGGAATTTTCAAAGTTCCTTACTTCACCACTCGAGATAGAAACTTTCTGTTCACATGTATGGAGATAGAATCTTCTCCTTTGGACACTTAGATATATCTTTTATTTATCGTAAATGCATGTATGTATTCAAGCTTGTGTTGTCTGATGCGCAAAACATTTAAAATATGGACTTGCGTATTTTATATTATACATGTTTTTAATTTCATTATATAGAAATCAGTTTTTATTGCTAGCTTTTTGCTTTTCCGCTTTACTTAATTTCCCTTTTTTTCGGAGTTGATCGTTATCTAGAAAATTGGAGTCGCCATTGATTTATGGCAGGGTTTTTATTTTCTGGCAGTAAACGTTGGGCTGCTTCTCAACTAACTAACCAAAGAAAGACGTTGATGGATGAATATCGAGTCTTTCGTCTCAAGTGTGTCGGCTCGTTTCCTAAACAGAAACATTCTTGAACTGACTAGAATTTTGTTGTGTTTCTTACAGGCTTTTGAGGAAGTTAATAATGTAAAAAATTACATTCCCTGAAAATTAGTAACTTTTGACAAAATATTGGTGGAAACTAATAAAATAAATAAATATATAAATTGTAATTGTAATAAATTGTTGCTGTCTATTATTTAACTTCACATGGATAAATAACTACTAACTGATGAAATTGATAAAATAAAATATTTTTATGAAATTGTCATTATTACAAAAATTGTATAATCACACAACCTGATAGCTTCGATGTATTGTCAGGTGTTTTTCTTATTCAATAAAAGCCTCTTCACGATTTTAATTTGATACTTCAGCATTGATCATATAATTATTAACAATACGTGATTTTAACTGAAAAATATCGTATACTACAAAATTTCCCCCACTTTGCTGAAAAATCATTATGAAATTAAGGTATATTCATGTTACGGTATATTGTTTAAAAATATAAACTCTTTGTTTGAAACTTATGTCCGGTTTTTTTGTCAATTTTTAATTAGCCCTATTCCCATAGTTTATTGTATCACCAGGTTTTTTCATAATCCACTGAACTTTTGTGCAAAGTAAAAACTTTAACTAAACTTTAAACTTAAAAAACTTAACTCAAAACTTAAGCCTGATATTGACATAGTTAAGTGAACTTTAAAGTAATATTATATTACTCAGAAATAGAACTTGAAAACATTTTTTGATAAAAAATCCACGCTACGACTAAGTTGGGGGTGAACCCAGCTCCTCTAGCTTGCCAGTCAAGTGCTCTACCACTGAGCTAAGTAGACCAGTTAATTGCTTTCCTATACACTGTAAAAGTAATTAAAGATTTTTGTATTTAAAGTGGTTTCAATCATAAATAAAAAAAATCGTAGTCATTTTCATGAATAGTTTTTGTTTTGGGAGAATAAAAATACTCTTGAATCCAGAACAGCATATTTTATCAATACTTTTTTAAATTTTACTCTATTTATTTCATTTATTTATCCCCAAATTTCCATTAATTTATTTGTTCGTAGAATCAGGGAGGGGGAATTAATGTATATTATTGGTAGATCCAGTACTATTTTTGCAGTATTGACATAAGTGTTGGCATGATGTATTAGCATAAAGTATTGCGATAAAGTATTGGCTTTTGTTTGGACTTTTGCTTAATTTTGAAGGTTACGGAGCGCGAAGAGTTAAGCTCAGCCCCATGCCACTTCTCTGTGGAGGCCTGCGGAAAATATTGTCATGAGAGTTGACGGTCGCCGTGTGATGGCGGCAGCTATGCAGTTGGCCTAGAATTCAAATAATGCATGGCGAAAGTGTTAAAAAAGAAAATTTTTTCAAATAAAAATCATTTTCTGATAGTTCTGGGTAAAAGATAATGATCTTTAAGACTTTTTTCATCTTTTGAGTTGAAAATAATTTGCAAAAATAGTAAAATTTACTGCTTTTAGACGTAAATCCCAATGCATTCCTATAGGAATGTTACTATAGTAGTTACTATAGTAACTACAACAAATTATTATTCATGCGCAATTAAATCAGACATATAATTATTTGTGTCATTTTTAAATATCCGAAAAGAAAATAGTCTAAATTTTATAATATCTTTTATTATATTATATAATATATAATATACTATTTTTTATTATATTATATTATATAATATTTACTTAATTTATTTATTAATTTGAATTCATTTCGGATTTTAAAATATTTTAATAAACAAATTATGTATTTTAATCAACTTCTTAGAGAGAGGGTAGGTAAAATTATTAAAATAATACCTAAGTTACAGAATGAAACATTTTTTTATACATACATAAGTTTTTAGTGAAAGTTAGGTATCAAACATACATATGCTTTCACCGCAGCAACAAATTAATAATAATTTTTCAACAGAAAATAATCAATTTTATATATGTATAACTATATATAAATTTCTTATGCGTCTTAGTATTTGTATACAAGTATTTTCTTTCTAAATAATTTGTATCTAGTATATAAAATATAAAATATTTTAACAGATTTTATTAAATGTCTTAAATAAGTCCTTCTAAACATGTTTCAAAATGATTCGGATTCTTCCCAAAATTTCGTTTAAATCCTTTAAAATAAAAAATATTTCCTTAAAATCTTCGATATTCATTTTTGACAATTTTAGAAATCTTTTTCAATCTTTTTAAATATTCTCTTAAAATTAATTTTTAAAAATAAAGTCATTTTCAATTTTCCTAGGAATCTTAAGAAAATGTTTTTTATTATTTTGAAGCCTTTTACAATTCTTAAAAATCTTCTACATTTTTTGTTCGAAACCTGCACAAATCTATATTTTGTTTTCAATTTAAGCCGTGGACTATTTACACCGAAATTACGGTACGAATAGCCAAATTTTGTCAGTGTACGTACACACTTTGTTTAAATTATTCGAAATCATTTCAAATTTTAAATTGAAACTAAATTCAACTTACTTGAATTTTTTCTAGGAACAATAATAATAGGTGTTCAATATTTATTATACATAAAAATTCAACAATTTTACTTGCAAATTAATTTTTTTGAAATAGAACAATTAAAATTGTGACTTTCAAAGTTTAGTTTTTTTGTTTAATTTTGAATTTTTGATTTACAATTACTGATTTTAAATGAAGAGTCAAAAAATTCTAAATATTAAGCATAACTGTTATTTTCCCTAATTAAAAAATTTCAAATTTTAAAGTTTCAAATTTTAGACTAAAACAATATTTTTAAATTTAATAAAAAGTCTTTAAGTATGGATATATTGTTTTGAAGTTATTTTAGAATTTTAAATAGTTCATAAAGTTTCAATCATGCGTTTCCATTTGTTTAAGTACTAAGACTTTCCAATTTGAACAGTTTAATCTCACGTTAATTCTGGAAATTCTTAAATTTGGAACTGATTTCGAATCGTCTTGTAAAATTAATTATTATTCACTTGCTAATCCTTAATGCACAGTTCAATTTTAAAAATCATTATAATTTATATTCACAGTTGATCAACTAGAAAAATTTTCTATCCAAAATTTTCGATTTCAAATGCTTCTATAATTAAAAAATTTAAATCTAAAATAGAAAATTTTCAAGTGAAAGATTTTTGAATTACGCATTGTAAACTGAATGATATCATAATTGAAACAAATAACAATTCAACTAATTATTTAAAAAACTGTTGAAATCAAACTTGGACCGATTTTTTTTCTAAATATTTGAAAAAACTCCCTGTCAAAAATAAATTCACTGTCATTTGCCGGTTTTTCTCGGTCTCATGAAATTCCCGGCCATTTCCCGGTCTCACAAAATTCCCGGTCATTTCCCGGTTCAGCTGTCACCCTGAAAATATATTAAGATATCATTTTTTTATAATCTAATGTACAAAAACCTTTTCTCGGATGATATCTCCTGGGTTGAAGTGCAAGGAACAAACTGCATCACCAGGCTTCAGTTTGACATCATCCCTTAAAATAGCTATTTGCCATTGTTTAATAATATTTGGATCATTTGGCACTTTGAAAAATTGTATTTTGTTATCTTTGCCCTGCTCCCAATTACTTTTGTATCCCGATTTACAGTCAAAACAGACGCACTTTGCCATTTTTTATTCAAAATTTTAACACTGGGGGTATTTTGGAGCATCGGTAAATAAGTGCAGATTTTTACATCTGAAAGCAGTTTTTCTCAGATTTCTTTCGCATATAAGATGACAAATGTCCCAAAGATCACTTAAAACACTCAAAGATTATTTGACACTGTCAGTAATGTACTTTTAATGTGTTATTAAATTAAATTTTATTATTTTGCCATGCATTTGCAACGATCATAGGCCAACTGCATAGCTGGCGCCACCACACGGCCACCGTCAACACATTGTCCATTTTCAACTCAGAGTTCCAGGGGGCTGGTTAAGCACTAACTACGCGTCTTTATACATCAATATCTTAAGCTAATAATTTGCGTTAATACTTTATGACAATAATTTGTGTCAATACTTTAGACCAATACTCTATGCCAATGCTCGGAAAACAGTATTGGATCCACCAATACTTATTCCAATATCTCTTTAAATACTTTTCTCAATACTCACTTCCAATACAAAATATAATGAGCGCATCCATTTCAAGTCATGAAGGCCCACTATATAACTTCAATTCGTAAAATTGATCAACGATTTAATATGTTCTTTTCAAATCGAATAAAGAGATACGCATTAAAAAAATACAAACATTCTTTAAAAACAAATGTTCATGCAGTTATGCGTAATTTAGCCAATGACGCAGGTATGCAATATTTGAAAGTAACACATATTTCGAATGGGCTTCGAATTAATTTTTTTTTGTTGAGAAAATTTTTATTATTTGAATAGAAGAAACATATTAGTTACTGCTATAATTATTATTTGAATTATATTTTATTTAAACAGTTGAAATATTAATTCATTTATAATATGTTAATTTCAGGGATGGATGACGAAGTCAGCGATAAAGAATATGCAGAATTCGACAAACCCTCGTTCAGTCACTGATATGAATAAATTCTACGATGCTAACGCGAAAAAAGGTAATAATTGCTTTTTATTGCTGTAAGATATTATGCTTTTAATTATCAAATTTTAATATTTCAAATTAAAAAAAATTAATAGCTCCAATGATATTCTTTTCTGTGCGGCTAAAAATGGATCGTAAATATAATGGAATTTTGGTGCGAATTGAGGCCATTTTCACATCAAAGTATACATATAATAATTTACAATTTGATGTTTGATTGTACACAGTGTATTTATATCATGCTTTGAAGCTTACACCAAAAATTTCTGTTGAAATTTAGCTCGCCATTCATAAAATTCCATTTTCAATTCGCTGGGCAAAGCAATATGAGTTAATAGACGAGCTCAAACGTATCAAATATAGAATTTAGTCAATGGAAAATGAACTTTTTATTCAGCACGTATTTATATTACATTCACGAATGAAAATAGTATGTTGGGTTAATTTTGGCTCATATGCAAAATATTGTACATAGTAGGCCCTTCCTTTCAAATACATATTAATTTTTTTTACTTTAAAAAGTAACTCTTATATAGTAACTAATATAATGTGATCAACATTTTTTTTAGCATAACCAAGAATAATCTTTTTGTATGGTTAACAGGGGGGGGGTGCTTCCACTGTACTACCCAATGTAAAAAATGTATCATGAGAGTTGAAAACGGCCATGCGGCGGGGCTGATAGTAACTTTGTTCTACACAACCACGCAATACCATAGGAAAAATGCATACAAATTACAAAATAAATATGACAAACCGTTTAAAATCATTTTTTCTTCATAATGTAGAGTGAGGTAGTAAATGAGACTTATATACTTACTTATTATTTTGTTTGATATAGGAAAAAGCGGCTTAATTGACATAATTCCAAAAAAAATTGCATGGATGTTCGGGACTTATGAAAAACAATGAAACAATAAATAACGAATACACAAACTAATGAAAAAAATTGTCGAAAATATAAATGACCAAATTATAAAATTTCAAAAATTTCATATAACGACAAGATTTTTAATTGACATAAAATAAAATCCCGAATTTTAAAATATCCGAAACTAAAATCGACCGACTTCGAGACCAAATTATAAAATTGCCGAATTAGACGATTACCGAATTATAAAATAAACGAATTATTAAATTTCCACAAATATTTCAATTTCCGAAATTTAGAACTGCCGAACATAGTTAATTGATTATTAATTTATGAGCTATTTATGAAATTATAAATCAAACAAACAATTTAATTAATCATTAATAAAAAGATTTATTAATTATTTTCAGCAATGTTAAATTTCGGCAAATTTAAATTTCAGGAATTGAAATATTTGTGGCAATTTAACAATTCATTTATTTGATAATTCGGCAATTTTATAATTCGGTCGATTTTATAATTCATTAATTTATATTTTCAGCATTTTTTTTCATTAATTTGTGGTTTTGATATTTATTTTTTCGTTATTTTGTATTAGTCCCGGATAGTCAAACACTTTTAAATATAGTGCTGAAGAACCATTTTTTTTATATTGCTGTTTTACAATATAATGCGACTATATAATAAATATAAATATTATATCTATACATTACAAAAAAGTAATATGATACATCATAAAATATTAGTTTCTATGACAAATAACGAACTCTTGAATGTGATATTTTTTAAATTAAAATAGACTTTGTAACAAAGCTAAAATATTCTAACATTTGTATATTCACTCTTAAGGAAAGACCATTAACGAATATTCTCATCTTTGGCAATAATCAAATTAATCGAAAATTATTTTTCGGAGTCTTATAATAAATTACGAATTAGAATTAGGTTTCAGATAATTTCGCTAATTTCTTTTTCTGCAAATTAGCTTTTTTGGAATCAACTAAAGAAATTTTGGCAAACTGCCGAATTCTATTCTGCAAATATAAGTTAATAGTGTAGGACAAAACTTTTTTCCCATGTTCTGCACAAGAAAAGTAAAATGTGGGTTTAGACAAATCATTCAAGACTAAGTCAAAAACATGACTTTGCTTGCAATGCAGAGGAAACGAGTTTTCGAATGATTTTATAAAATCAAAGAGTTTAAAATTTGGGTGCTGAGGATTGTGATTTTGATCTAAAGGGATTAATTTTGCCACTGGATGATTAGTTTGGGTTTGACCCACACTTTCGTCATTTGCAGAATAAAATAGTGCGGGTTTGCAATAAACGCAGTTTCTCTTTTTAAATTTTTGACACATTTGACCTGTAATGTAATACATTAAACGATGATTGTGTAAATGGCCCGGTGGAGTTTTCTACTGGTCTTTTTGTGTTTGTTTATCGCATTAATTATGCCGATGAGTATCGATCCGGGTGCAAATTAGGTTACAAAAGTGAACTCAGAGAACCCGAAGATCCCAAATATGAAAAAATTAATTTTTTCGTCGTTCCGAAAGACCTAGCTATTAAGGGGTCATTCTACTATCTCACTTTTGAAAATTCGATTTTTTTTTCTTTACATTTTTCGATAGGTTATATATTCAGAAATATCTTATCAAAATTTCGCACAGAAATTCGGAGTCTTTCTATACTTTTGAGAGCTTGGAGCAAAAGCGCGTAGAGAGCTGAGTGCTTGTAAACATCGTAGCGTTGTTTCATTTTGTGCAGTTTCGTTTAGTGAAAATGTTAGATATAAAGTGAAAGAGATTATCAAATCAGGAGGATTCATGTAAATAAGCAGAAGGAATATTATATGGAGCAGGGATCGCTGATTAAGTGTAAGTAACTTTTTCTTACAATTTTTATGTTCAGAAAACTTTAAACGCGTTTTTCTCGAAACAACGTTTTTGTGCTCTGCGCGCACGATTTCTCAAAAAGTTTTCAAACGATCACTTTCAAATTTTCTATGTTGATTCTAAATATAAATATCTACGGAGTGACGAAGCGGGTTTAAAATTTTTTAATTTTATCATAGTTACATTAACAAAAAAAGAGCAAAAAAACAAGATTTTTGGAAATTTGTTGTTTAAACTGCCCCCATTTTGTTATTTTGCAAAAAAAACCCGCTCCGTCACTCCAGAGCTATGGTCATACTAATAAAGAAAATTTCTGATTTATTTGTTTCAGATGATGCTGACTGGAGATATCGTGCGCGCAGTGGACATGCCTTTTTTTGAGACACTTTGTTTATTGTTAAATAATACCTAAACTAAATAATAATTTTATGTGAAAAGATTGTTTTTGTAAACACTGAGACAGCGTAAATAAACGCTGAACATTTTATTAAATTATATAAAGTAGTTGTTGAGAAAAAAATGCTGTAAAATCACCTTTTTTTGCCGAGATAGTAGAATGACCCCTTAAAGCTTTATGGCAAAAAGCTTTAATTCCGAAAAAATGTACCGTGAAAGGAGGCCAGTTAGTTTGCAGTAAACATTTTTCTAAAGGAAGACATTCTCCACGAGAAAATCTTAAAAGGACTCGATGGCACTATTTTGGGAAAGGTAAGTAATTATATATTTACTGTAAAATCGAATTCACAATTTAAAAATAAAGCAAAAGTAAATTCTTTTTCATTCAATAAACTGTATTATTAGGAATTTTTACTTAAAAAATACGGTTTGTTTTTCCCACAGGAAGTGTAACGAAAAACACAATTCATTAATATTTTCCCTAATTTTCAGAATAAAAAATCTGCCCGCTTCGCGGGCACATTCTCATGGCGCGCTTCGCGCGCGGCTCGCTTCGCTCGCAAGTTTGAGCGCGCCTAGGGCGCGCGACTGTTGGATCTCGCGCTTCGCGCTCGATCATATATTTATCTCGCGCTTCGCGCTCGATTATGTGTTCACCTCGCGCTACGCGCTCGGGCGTATTTGCATCGCGCTTTACGCTAGGCTCCTCTAGATTTTTGCACTTCGTGTTCGACTTCGATGAAAAGAAAAAGTTTGTTTGCAAATATTATAAAATTATCAAAACCTCTACATATTAAGTGATTGTTAAATTTATTTTTATTTTAGACTGAAAAGGAACTTTATTTACTCAAGGTTCTATCGACCTTAAGGAACACATTCTCATCCAGACACTCGCGCTTCGCGCTCGATATTTGATTTGAAAATCATTTGAACCGTATGATAGAAACAAAAAAGTTTGAGCGCACTTACGGCGTGAGATTTGGTAAATACACTGAGCGCGCACTTTGTGCTTCGTATTATATGTTCTTCATATACAAATTACTAAATTTGTATTTGATTTCAAATGAAAAGTAATGATATAATTCAGGCGACAAATTTTATTAGTTAACATTTTATTTTAGCTTGTGCCGTTTATCAAAAAAGTTAATTTTTTCATTTTGAATATATTCTTACCACAAAAATTGATTACGGGTGTGTAAGTCTTTTTTGAATGCACAATTTTTGTTCATTTATATGTTTTCGTACCTTGCATTGTTTTTTCAAAAATTTGATTTTTTTTACTGTCAATGTTATTTTCACGAATAAAACAAAAACCACGCATCCTAAGGAAACATGATTCACAACAAATTTGTACCTCCTCCTTGAATAAATAAATGTTGTTTATGTCATTTTTTTCGTAGCTCGTGTTATTCGTCTACAAAGTTGATTTTTCTATTTTCAATGCTGTTTTTTACAAATAAAACAAAAACTACGCGTCATATCAAAAAGTGAATGATAAGAAATTTGTAGATCTTTTTTAGGTGCACAATTTTGGTGAAATGATCTTTTCTGGTATCTTGCATAGTTTGACAGCAAAATGGCTTTTTTGATTTTTCATTAATTTTTTGTGCGATCAAAATTTGAATTTTTTATTTTTCAAAAAATTCAAAAAGTTGTTATGAAAATATTGTAGGGTGTTCAGGAATCAACGTTTTTCTCCTCTTGACTTTTTTTCATATCGTGCGTTTTTCGGCTTAAAATGTTCATTTTCGTTTGTTTTTTGGAATTTTGAAAATGCTATAACTCCAGTAATTTTTTTTTTTATCACGAAAAGTCATAAGAATATTTTGTTCGTCATTTTGCGTACTACTAATAACCGTACATAGCATTTTCAAATCTTCCAAAAAAGTGGTCTCAAAAATTTTCAAAATGTGCTCACTTTTTGGATTTTCATCCAAAATAGCTGGTTAACGAACTCGTTTCCTATTTTTCGGCCATAAAAAAGTGTACCAAAGCTCAATCAAATCTGATCATTTTTTCGAAAGTTATCGTGGCTACAGACAGACAGACAGACAGACAGACAGACAGACAGACAGACAGACAGACAGACAGACAGACAGACAGACAGACAGACAGACAGACAGACAGACAGACAGACTACAGACAGACAGACATCTTGGTAAAAAACCTTTTTTCTGGCTCAGGGGGTCTCAAAACGTGGAGATTTGATGAAAACCGACTATGTCAAATTTTACATAAAACCAATACCTTCTCATTAGAATGAGAATGTAAAAATATGTACCGAGTTAATGTAGTCAATATTCTATTTGAGTAGCATACAAAAAAAAGTGACGTTAATTTAAGGATTAAATTATAAGGCTACAAAATGTGTGACAGTAACCTCAAATTTTCTTCTTTAACAATTCATGCGACCAAAATCTTAATGTTACTTTTTTGTATTATGCACGAATAGACCATTCATTACATTAGTTAGTTAGTTTCAATGCGGGTGGGAAGTCCATGAAGAGCTCCCCTGGCGCTCAAGCTATAAAGCCTATTGTTCCACACCCTTACTTATTCACTCTGAGCAATCGACTCCAGACCTCTTGACGAAGCCCAGTATGTCGACCACTGATCGCATTGCAATTTCCTCTGTTTCCATAAAATGGGCCCCGAGGGTCTGTTGCCTGAGCCTAGCTAATGCCGGGCACTGGCATACTTCATGTAGGGATGTTTCGTCATCCCTGTCGCATTTTCTGCACTCTGTCGTGGGGTTATACCCCATTTTGGGCATATGATAGTTCAAGTGGTTGTGCCTTGTTAGGGTCCGTACGGCTGTCCTTATATCTTTCTTGGGTAAACCTGGGTTTCTTCCCAGCATTCCCGGTGTTGTGTTCGGATCCAGCTTTTAATGGCCATTCCGACACAGCAAGACGCTTTTCCCAGTACCGGTTCCGGTCCTATGTATTCACTCGCTGCACCGCGTTTCGCCAACTGGTCCGCCTTTTCGTTGCCCTTGATCACTGTGTGACCAGGGACCCATATGAGAGCCACTTTGTTTCCTTCGGCAAGTTGGTTTAATGCCTTTTTGCATTCCCAAACCAGTTCTGATGTTATTTCTGGTTTCCCTATTGCAGTTAGTGTCGCTTTGCTGTCCGAACAGATCGTAATCTGTCTGCCAGCAGCGTTTTCCTCTATTAGTGTTTCAGAACAGAGAAGGACGGCCAGGACCTGCGCTTGAAAGACCGTAGCGTGTCGCCCAAGTGTGATCGCTATCCCTTTCCCTCTCTTGCTGTCATAAATTCCTGCTCCTGACCCTCCCTCTCCCCTGGAGCCATCTGTATACCAGATTTCCCCCTTGAGAAGCGGGTTACCATGTGCTTTCCACAGATCCCTGCTTGGGATGTAGATTCGGAAAGCTTTGGCGGAGTTGAAGCGTTTTGTTATTTTATCTTGCCTCATCTGTAGAATCGGCAGTGCGCTGATATCACTCGGGAGTCTAGTGTGTCTAGTAACCGGAGTCGATCTATTTGCTCTTGCCAGGCGGCCCACCGCGTGTGCCGCTCTAGCGGTTATCGCAACATGTAGGCGTTCCTCACAGAGCATGAATCCTATCGCCGCTGTGGGCGCAGTCCTTATTGCTCCAGTCAAGCCCCTAAATGCTAGCGTTTGTAATCTTCGCAGCCTGTCCTGCATTGTTTTAAGTTCCGCCCGTGGCCACCAGACCACGGCCGCATGTAGGAGCCTGGGTTTTAAGACAGCAGAGTAGAGCCATGCAAGCATTTTAGGCCCTAGACCCCACGTCAACCCAAAGGCTCTCCTGCATATCCAAAAAGTCATGACAAATTTCCTGCGTTAGGTCTCCAGGTGCTTTTCCCAGTGTGGGGGTGTTACGTGATGTTAATAAATGCACAAAATTTAACCATTAACAATACCATTTATTGTTTACCTATGACAAGCGTTGCGAAGGGGTAAGTGTCGTGCGACGGCCGAAAAGGAACTGACTTCTACCTAAGCGCAAGTACCTCTGTACCTTAGGTACCTTAGAGAGAGATAGCCTATTGCCTTTATTGACTGTCTTTTTCTAATGCTTCTGGAATTTTCTAGACTTGTGTCGACCTGTGGAACCCTAATTGACCAGTTCTTATGGCTTAAAATGTTGCACTTTTCAAATGCTAATAATACTTGGAATAAAATAGATTATATAGATAAATAATGGATAAAACGAATTAATTTGAACATAACTATTTGACCGCCACAGACCCCCCTGCCAGTAATTGGGATATAAGAAATTACGATACAAAAAAAATTAAGTAAAGAATACAATTGTGAAACCAAAAAAGAATAGAGTTGCGATGAAATTATGAAAAACCAACTTGAAGTCGATCTGGGAACCTGACTTTCCTGCCAGATCGAGTTGACCTTGTCGGTGCTGGAAACTCAGCTGGAATCTCTGGATCTCCCGAGGTGAATTTATTCCATTTATTCGGAACCTGCTTCCGCTGTTGCAACTGGAATTCATCTTCCGGGATGATGTATGCCGGTTTCAATCTGTCAATTGAGACGTTAGTGTTTTTGCCCTTGATGCTGATATTGAAAAATTTCTCAGAGCGATTGTTGACCAAATAGGGACCGTCGTAAGGCATTTGTAGCGATCCTTTTGGCTGATCATGACGAACGAAAACTTGCTCAGCTGTCGAGAGATCTTTGAAAACAAATATTTGTTTCTGACTGTGACGATTTCCACTGACTGGTCGTAGACTCTGGAAACGACGTCTCATTGCGTTGACGAACTCTGATGTATCTTTCGTGATGATTCTTTCTGAACGAGAAACTAGGAATTCTCCGGGTAGACGGATGTTCTCGCCGTAAACCAGTTCAGCTGATGTTGACTTCAAATCCTCCCGCCAAGCTGATCTGATGCCTAAAAGGATCATGGGTAGAACTTCAGTCCAATCTTCAGTTTCATGGCACTTGATGGATTCTTTTAACTTCCGGTGCGACCTTTCCACCATGCCATTGGCAGAGGGATGATATGCAGTCGTCCTCAGGTGCTGAGTCCCGAGCATGTTGTTCAATTCTCGGAAAAGTTGTGACTCGAATTGACGACCTTGATCGGTAGTTACTCGCAACGGAGTTCCGAATCTGGCGATCCAACCTGAGAGAAATTCTCTCGCGACTGTTGCTGCCTCGATGTCTGTGACTGGAAAAGCTTCAGGCCAGCGCGAAAATCGGTCAACGCAGGTCAAAACGTAGCGGAATCCATTCGAAATCGGCAGG
Source organism: Andricus curvator (assembly GCA_932195095.1). Taxonomy (NCBI): domain Eukaryota; kingdom Metazoa; phylum Arthropoda; class Insecta; order Hymenoptera; family Cynipidae; genus Andricus; species Andricus curvator. The sequence goes on from CAKNYM010048562.1 coordinate 105,902, forward strand.
GGGCCGACTAAATCTATATGCACGTGCTCAAATCGGGAATTTGGTGGAATAAATGAGCCGATAGGTGCTGAAACATGTCGAGAGATCTTCGCACGTTGGCAGGGAACACAAGCTCGTGCCCAGAGCTTGCAATCAGCTTTGATCGATGACCAAACATAGCGTTGAGTGACAAGCTTCGTCGTGGCTTTGATTCCTGGATGCGATAATTGATGGAGCGAGTTGAAAGCTACACGACGCCAGGGTTTCGTCACGAAGGGACGTGCTACCGAGGTAGAAACATCGCAGTACAGAATCGTATCCGTTCCTGGAAGTGGAACCTTTTTCAATTGGAGCACGGTTCCTGAATGAAGGAAAGACTGTACCCCTTCATCGTTGACTTGGGATTTTGCTAGTGCTGCAAAATCAACTCCGTTTGCGAGTTCTTCGACCCGAGAGAGGGCGTCGGCGATGATGTTGTCCGGGCCTGGGATGTGCCTGATGTCCGTTGTGTATTGAGCTATGAAGTCCAGGTACCTGAACTGACGAGGCGAGCATTTGTCGCTCTTCTGCTGGAAAGCAAAGGTTATTGGCTTGTGATCCGTATATATTGTGAAAGATCTACCTTCAACATTATGCCGAATATGTTTGATGGCTTTATAAATGGCGAGTAACTCTCGGTCGTAGGCACCGTATTTCTGTTCAGCGGTGCTCAACTTCTTTGAGTAATACGCCAGGGGTTGCCATTCCTTGTTCACAAACTGCTGGAGGGGGGCCCCGATCGCGAAATTCGATGCGTCAGAAAAAATTGCAAGAGGTGCTCCAGGTGCTGGATAGGTCAGAAGCGCAGCTCCTGCTAAACTCTTTTTGCAATCCTCAAAAGCCTGAAGAGCCTCTTCGTTCCAGATGATGGTGCTTCCTCCTTTGATGTTACCTTTCAGCAGGTCGTGCAGAGGAGCTTGTTGTACGGCTGCTCTAGGTATGCAACGTCTGCTGAAGTTGACGGTACCCAGGAAACGTCGAAGTTCCTTTGCTGTCTTCGGCTGTGGGTATTGCATCGAATCCTAGAAATTTTACCGTGGAAGCTCCCCAATTGCATTTCGCCGGATTGATCACGAGACCGTAAGCTTTGAATCGCTCGAAAACTTCTTGTACGTGCTGCCTGTGTTCCTCCTCATTCGATGACGCTATTAAAACATCGTCTATGTACGAGAAAACGTAATCTAAACCTCGGAGCACTCCGTCAAGGAAACGTTGGCAAGTTTGCGCCGCATTACGTAAACCGAAGCTCATGTTCGCAAACTCGAAAAGACCGAACGGTGTCGTGATAGCCGTCTTCGGCATGTCCTCCTCATCGACGGGAATCTGATGATACGCGCGAACATACGCATAAGCAAAGCAAAATAATCCAGAAAATCTACCCCGATAATAGGCTTCGTTACATCGGCAATCACGAAACGCCAGGAAAATTTTCGTCTAAGTCCAAGGTCAAGAGTAATCAGCTCGATCCCGTAAGTCGCAATAATGGAATTATTTGCCGCGTATAATTCGTAGTTTGATTTCTCTCGTCTACCGTGTATCATCGTGCGAGGGAAAACGCAGAGGTCCGCTCCGGTATCGATCAAGTACTGTGTCTTCGTGTTCCGGTCGGTGATAAAGAGACGACGCAACTTCGGGCTGTAGGCGCTGGCCTCCATTAACGCCTGCCCGTTTCGTTTTCCGAATTATAATTTCAGGGTGCCTCACACCTCTTCGCTTTTTCTCCGAAACGTGAATGATCACGGTAATAGCGACGGCCACGCGACTGATTTCCTTTGGACTCTTCTTTGATATTTTTCACTGCGGCAACTACCTCGGCGAGGGTGTTGCTCATCACACTCATTTGCTGCATGAGCACATGCAACGGTACCGAGGTTTCTGAAACTTGTGCACGAGGACCAGCTTCCGCGATAGAGTCCGCTAAATCCGCGAGATCGTCCAAACCTTTCTGTTTTTGCGATGCTAGAATTGCCTGAGTGAATGACGGTAGGCGTGCTAACCAAAGCGGTCGAATCACCTCGTCGGGAACTACCGAACCAGCCAAATTTCGGAGATGTCGGAGAAACTGAGATGGCTTCCGGTCGCCGATCTCTTCGTGTTCTAAAAGTCTTCGCGTCTTTTGATCTTGCGATACACTCAACCGTCGGATCAACTCGGTTTTCAATTTGATGTATTTTCCGGTTTCCGGCGGATTCGACATTACATCGCGCACTTTATTCCAATATTTAGGATCTAAACTACTCACCAAGTAACTATACTTTGTTTCATCCGCAGTAATACCTCCGAGCAAAAACTGATTCTCCACGTGTATGAACCACATTTCTGGATCTGATTCCACGAATGGTGGAAGTTTCACGGCCACACGATGTATTTCCGGGTACGGGTACCCCGGGAAGAGTGATGGAGGCATCGGGATGCTTGAAGACGGCATCGTCATCAGAGGTGTTGAAGTTGTGGTGGTCGTGGAAGTTTCAGTCATTTTGCGTGAAAAGTCACTAAAAACTGCACAAAAAACTGTTTACACTGTCCACCTAGTTCACAGTTCACTATGTCACTTTCCCTTGGCATCCTGGTCGCGAAAAAGTCAGAAAAAAATCTGAGCCACGCGGCGCGGCGCGTCGGTTTTCCGGTAGGCTCAACGAAAGCGTCCTGAGTCACGTACGCCAATTACACACCTGCACAATGCATTCACTGTTTCTGAAAACCCGAGGGGAATTGTTTTGCGTGTTAATATCACGTCGGTGTCACCAATTTGTGGGGGTGTTACGTGATTTTAATAAATGCACAAAATTTAACCATTAACAATACCATTTATTGTTTACCTATGACAAGCGTTGCGAAGGGGTAAGTGTCGTGCGACGGCCGAAAAGGAACTGATTCCTACCTAAGCGCAAGTACCTCCGTCCCTTAGGTACCTTAGAGAGAGATAGCCTATTGCCTTTATTGACTGTCTTTTTCTAATGCTTCTGGAATTTTCTAGACTTGTGTCGTCCTGTGGAACCCTAATTGACCAGTTCTTATGGCTTAAAATGTTGCACTTTTCAAATGCTAATAATACTTGGAATAAAATAGATTATATAGATAAATAATGGATCAAACGAATTAATTTGAACATAACTATTTGACCGCCACAGACCCCCCTGCCAGTCTTCAGGATAAAAGACGTTAGGCTGAGTGTTCGGAAATCTTTGGCAGCAGTGTAACCCTCCACGCCTTTTTGTAGAAGCGCTGGATGAATGCCATCCGCCCCTGGTGATTTAAAGAGACAGAAGGACCCTACGGCCTATTCCACCTTTTTGTAATCAGCGACCTTAGCGGCGAAATTCCAGTCCGCCTCTTCCACCCCTTGGCCCCGGCCTTCCTCCTCTTGGTCGGTTCGGATTCGCTGAAAATTTGGGAAGTGAACTTCCATCAGGTGATTCAGCGTTGCTTCTTCATCTTCGGCAAACTCACCATTATCGAGCCTTATGAGCCCGAGGCGAGCTTCCGGATTTTTCGCCAGGATCTTGTGGAGCTTCGCTGTTTCCGGAATGTTTTTCGATTCCTCGCAGAAGTCTCTCCAATCTTCTTGCTTATATTTCCTTATATTTTTATTGTATTCACACTGGGCCGTCTTATAGATGTCCCAGTCCGAAGGCAATTTAGTTCTACTTGCCCTATTGCACAACATTCTTGTCTTTTTACGGAGTCTCTCCAGGTGGGTGTCTAACCATTCTGCTCCCGGCCTAGACTTAATTGTGCTTGTAGGACAATTGTTCTCATATGATGTTGTCAGAGCCCTTCGCAGAAAATCCGCGGCGTGCTCCAACTCATCAATGGTACCATCGTTAATCGAAACACGATGTGTTTGTGGTCCGAAAGAGACTCCTCATCAGAGACTCTCCAATCCACTACCCTGCTCCTCAGTGCACCTGAACATAGAATCAAATCGAGAACCCCACTCCTGTTTTTAGTCTGGAATATGGGAGTATCACCCCGATTCAGAATCTCCAGCTCTGTGCCCGCTATGTATTCAATTAAATCTCTCCCTCTGTCATTGACGTTTGTGCTTCCCCACACCGTGTGGTGAGAGTTTGCATCACAGCCCAACAGCAGAGGGATCTTGTTCTCTTGACAATACCGAATTAGAGCCTCCACCTCTCTGGGAGGCGGGGGTTACTCGGCATCGCCAGGAATTTAGGCAGAATTTAGGCACCAAGATCGCATCCATACTCTTGACGGCTATGCATGCCCTTGGCGTTTTTTCGCGTGGCCTCTTATATATGGAGCCACATCCTGGCAAGCCATAAATCCTTTCCCTGTATAACCAGGGTTCTTGGATTAGGGCGAGCCCTGTCTGCACCACAGGCATGCGTCTGGCTAAAACCGCCGAGGCGCCTTGGCTGTGGTGCAAATTAATCTGCGTAATGGAGATTCCCGTCTCAGTCATTGAGAGGCTAGTTCGGGGCACCTCCGGACGCTTCTGGGACCCCTGCGGATCCCAGTTGGGTCACCCGGAAGGTAACCCTACTCGCCCCTAGATAGGGACGATGATCTAGATCTGCAAGGGCTCTGATTGAAGATTCGGGAAGACCAACGGCTAGAATCCAGCCTCTCTCCTTCGGCCTGGATCCCTGCCTGTCGGAAAACACCTTTCACGAATCAGTTCGTAGAGACGGGTTCTGAAAGCTCAGGCGCCCCAGAACGGTCGCCGGATTCTCGGGGTTGCTGGGAATCAGTACGGTCGCTCTGCGGTACCTTTGCAGACACTCCGTCCCCTTGACTTCCAAGTTCAGACCTTCTTTAAGCCTGAACGTTGGGGTTTTCTCCATAATCCAGTCTCGCGACCAGATGTCCACGGCCTCCAGAACGGTGGCCCCCGACCTAATGAAGATGTCGTTGAATCTGGGGGTGCAACCCTCGCGAGGTAACGCGTCAATCCCTTTTGAGATTTCATCCCTCAACCTGTCCAAAACCTCGAGAGTTAGACAGTTATCAGGATAACCCGACGAAACGACAATTATCACCAGAGCGTTTTTGGCCATCTGCAAGCAGCAACGGTGCCTCTTCCCTACGGAGAGTTCCGCTAGCTGCACTTCCACGGCTTCGACATAATTGTCTCCACCAACTTCACTATGTCGCACCGCCTCTGATGGGTTGCCCCCTACGGAGCCTCCCACTTTTGGCGGTGGGTTAGATAAGGGACCCAAAACGGATCCCTCATCGTTTATGTTTTGTTTTTTATGTTTTTTTTTGAAAAAAATTCTGTCCCACGAGAAGCTAGGGCAATAAGAAACACCCCCCCCCCCCCACAGAGCCACGCTTGCAGGGGGCGGATCTAAATACTATGGGATTCGACCTGGTGTCCCAAAGTCTCCGTTAAGACACCTCCTTTGAAGCCCCCGCCTGACCACCTCTACTGAGGGGGGGCAGGCTGGGGCGTTCAAGGATCTGTTGACCCTGGTGCCATTCAGCTGTCGACACGGCGATCACATCTTAGCTTGGGAGCATGAGAACTCGCGCTCTCGATATTCCAGTGGGCTTTGCCATTACCCCCTGGAAGGACCGCTCCTTAGTTTAAGTCTCACCGACCAGAGTCCGTCAGTTCCCCAGAGTAACCACACCTCGCGATACGGCCCCTCAGGTTCACCTATTTCAGATCTGTGGTCAATGAGCCCCGTAGGCCCTCCCACTAGCTACAAGGTCCCGCGATCCCTAGGGAGGGATTCATTACATTAACTTCGTACAAATTTTTATCCTGAAAATTACGAAAAATATGAATAAATTGTTTTTTTGTTAAACTTGCTGAGGGGAAAACAAACCGAATTTTTTTTAAATGAGTAGTAAGTGAAAATACCAAATAATACAGTTTATTGAATGAAAAAGAGTTTACTTTTCTTTTATCTTTAAATTGTGATTTCGATTTTACAGTAAATATATAATTACTTACCTTTCTCAAAATAGTGCCAACGGATCCTTTTAGGATTTTCTCGTGGAGAATGTCTTCATTTGAAAAATGTTTATTGCAAACGAACTGGCCTGCTTTCACGGTAAAATTTTTCCGAATTGAAGCTTTTTGCCATAAAGCTTTAATAGCTGGGTCTTTCGGAACGACGAAAAAATTAATTTTTTCATATTCGAGATCTTCGGGTTCTCTGAGTTCACTTTTGAAACCTGATTTGCACCCCGGAGCTATACACATCGGCAGAATTAACGCGACAAAGAAACATAAAAACACTAGTAGAAAAATCCACCGGGCCATTTTCACAATAATTGCATAAAGAAACCGTTTTATTGTTACATTTTTAAGAGTTTGTAACGACTCTACATGACGAAAGCCATTTAACCGTCAAAACAACACGAAGAAAGTTACTACTAGCGCCGCCGCGTAGCCGTTTTTAACACATGGACCATTTTCAACTCTCGGAGACAAGAGGCTGATGGTTAATGGTACATTTGTTTTGATAAATTTAATCACGTTTTTTATCGAAAGCAGCTTAAAATCACATAAAAATCTGTAGGTACCAGACTGACATTTGGCATTTATCACTTGATTCACCATTATTTTTCCGCATTTAAATTTATTACAGGATATTGCGTCAAAAGTTTGCACATGCACTGCAATCCAGTGCCGTAGTAACTTGTCACACAAAGCATAATTTAAAAAGTAATAAGTAGATGACGAATTTTTTTTCGAGAGTAAGATCGTCTACAAAAAAATTTAAACGAGTTCCAGTAAGCATTGAAAAGAATAATAAGTACTACACTTGATATAACATTTTCTTTTACAGTAAAAGGGTTCAGGCTAACTGCTTTGTATGAGATACTTTTTTATTATAATAAAGTTATATGTGTGCGTTGGAATGGATTGATAGGCTAGTTTATTTCAGTCATGAACCGTACATATATTACGTAAGCCGTTTTTCTGTTGTTTAAATAAAGACGAGAACAAAATTGCTGTGAAGTTGAGAAGGACACAACGATATAAACAAAAGAAAAACTGCTTACGTAATATATAGACGATCCCTAAGACGATTTTTCACTGTATACAGGTAAGTTACGTTTTTTTTTTTGTTTTGAATGGCAGTTTAACAGTTTTCTTTAACAGTTTTTTTTTATATTGAAGCCGATTTTCATATCAAACAGATACAGTTGGAGATTAAAACGATACTTTGCTATTTCAGTTATTTAATCAGAGTGGATGCAAGTGATGTATTTCTTTTTTGATATTTTCCTTATTACTTGTTGCAGAAATTGCCACGGAACCTCATCCAGATCCTATTACTGAACGCGATTCAGGGAAAGCGTATAATGAGGAGGTTCAGGTTTATCGCTTCAACGGTGGCGTCGAGTTGGTACCTCTGCTGACACGTAGAAGGCATTATTCACAATCGCAGCCCGGCCGACATCTCGTGTCTGATGCTACGAAATCTGGCTATACCATAGAGACGTGAGTTACGCTCAAATTTATTATTATCAAATTCAAAACAATTATTTTTGTAAATAAATGGTGAACGAAATATAAATAGACTGAAACTGCTATGTAAGAAAAAATAACTTGAACATGAATGATTGCGAAATCGTTTTATAGAGTTGTTACGAGCATTCTTATTTGAACAATTATTTTAGAAATTAGCCCACGTAACCCGACAAACAAATCGTCTTCTGAAAACAGTACAATTATTGCCTGATAATAATCTCCAATAGGCTGGCGACAGGATGCCATTTTCCTCCCGAATGTTTAGAATAGTAAGTAAGACAGGAGATAGGAAACAAATAGAGAGAGCAGAAAGAAAAGAAAGATAAGAGGAATGCACTGTAGATTAATGGGACGAATGGAATGGAACGAATACGTACATGTTTGTATATACATACATGTAAGCAAGTCAACGCAACTGCACGGTGCGATCGCACTATCCCCTCCTCCTGTAAACTCCATTCTGCTACATTACAACCAAGTTAAAACCTGACATCAAAACTTTTATTGGCGCATTGAATTTTTAAAAATGATTGACATTTAAGAATAACAATAAAATTATACTTAAATATAAATATAAATTGATAACATACGAAAATGAATTTAAATTGTTTCATAAAGCGAACTATAAGTTTTTGAAAGGTAATTTCTTGCTACTGCGCTTGGTAACAAGTCGCCAGGCTGAAAATTCGTAGGCACCAAATTTCTAAGTCATCAGTTTTATGTTGCCGCGGTCTTGCCATCCACCTCATATGGGAATCCCTTATTCAACCAAAATACCCCACTTTATGTTCAACACGTACCGCACGATTCGTCTGAAATTACTTCAACCCAAAGGTGCGGACACCTCAAATGTTTTTCTTGATTGAAAATGTTATCTTTTTATGATAATAAAGAAAGTATCTTAAATAATATGTACACGTTACCACGTTTCTTCAAACGTGCTGGCTGTTGTACTCACAAGCTGCGCGTAAAAGTTTCTTTGGATATTCTGGATGGATTTTGGAAACTTTATGTTTTCCCAACAAGTTTTGAAATCGTGATGTACAGATTCCATCGCCTGTTCGCTGAAGAATCCGAGTCCCAACTGCTTCTTCTCACAAAAATGCTCAACATGGAAAAAGACTGCATGAACTTCAGGAGTGATACTGGTTTTGAAAATTATCTGTCTTTTTTTAAAAGCTGCAATGTTAGTTTTAAAGTTTGGGTCGAGATTATTTCCAAAATATGCTGCCACAACTTTTTTGAAGTCTTCGAAAACTTGTACATAACTGCGTAACCTGAAATTACGTCGTCGTTGTAATTGACGCAAAAGGTCCACTTTTTCCAAAAGCTTTTTACAAGAATTTCTCTTAAATGGTGGACTACCGTGCATTATTTCGCGTTCAACATGACACAATTTTGCCCATTCCAAAGATTCTTTTTCGAATTCATCTAACATATGAGCGTATATACAAAATCAAGAAAAAAATTTGCAGTGTTAGCACCTTTGGGTTAAAGTCATTTCAGACGAACCGTGACCGACGAGCCACGATGAGTGCCACCAAATAATCGCAGTTCTTCATTCTACCTTGCCTTGACAGGTAGTTTGATGAAAGGACAAGTAACGTACCTTTTTCTTTCTGCTCGTCCGTGGGTCAACCTTGTCGGGTTAATCGGCTATTCGTACGACCTTCTCGTGGCGCTTGGTCCCAAAATATAGTTGTATAGGTATATATTATTATCTCGTGAGATAAGGGGGTCTCGCGGGATAGAAGGGTCCCAAAGAATAGAGAGTCCCCCAAAATATTGAGGTGCCATAAAATAAGGCGTTCCAAAATATATTTGTGGACACGCAGAGTAGTGGCGTCTGGTATGACGGATCATTGGTATGAGAGTTCCCGAGAGATAGTGGCGTTACGAAGGATAGAGGAGGTCCCGAGGGAAAAGGGGGGAGGGGGTCCCGTGAAATATGAGATCCAGTGAGATAAGAAGCTCCTGCGGGATACAGGGTTCCCAAGGGATAGGCAAGTCTCGTAGGTTAGGAGAGTCTCGAAAGATAGGAGTATCCCGTGGAATGAAGGATCGCACGAGATATGTGGGGTTCACAGGGCCCCGAGGGATCGGATCGGTCTCGTGGGATAGGATGAGTCCCCATGTATAAGTGGAGTCCCGTGCGGTTAGGAAGTCCCGCGGGATAGAGGAGGCGCGAGGCAAAAGAGGAGTCTCGTAAAATAGGTAAGTCTTGCAGGATTGGCAGTCTAGAGGGAGAGGTGGGGTCCCGAGGGATAGGGGACTTTTTTATCATAGGAGAGTTTTGCAGGATCAGGGAGTCCTGGGAGGAATATTTTGAGAAATAGTTTGGGTACCAAGAGATAGGGGCGTCCGTGGGATTAGTTTGATCCGAGTGATGGGGGGGGGGGGCGGACACCACGATATGAGCATCCCGAGAGAAATGCGTGGTCCAGGGGGTCAATTATGTATTTTCACATTCAAATTCACATTCACATTCAGATTCATATTCACCATCACATTCGAGTTCACATTGGCACTCGAAGTCACACTCATACTAACAATCACACGCACACTAACACTCAATTCATACTCGCACTCGCTTTCGCACTCAAACTCACACTCATATTCACATTTACAATCACATTACTGACAAGGGAGGGTATTTTTAAAAATGAAAGTTTATTACTAGGATACTTATTTGCCCAAGCGGAAAGATGCGCGTTTTAGCTAGTTTCAAGAAAAACGGCTTTAAAAATTTGCAACCACCTCACATTTATTACCTTTCCTTAAATAATTGAATGGCATTTCGCAAATATTAAATATTCAAAAAGGGGTCGTTCAAAAACTACGTCACACTGCTAGAGAGGGTCGAACATATTTTCTGACGATTTGTGACGTAGGGATGGGGGGTTGGGGGAAGGGGTTAATGCAGAATATGAAATTACACTTGGAATGTAAAAATGCGTATAACAGTTTTTTGAAATGATTGAAGAAATTAAAATGAGTGATTTTAGTTTACCAGTCAAGTATCTAAATATTATGCTTATACGTTTTGTGTTCTATTTTCAGAGTTTATAAAACGAAATCTAAGAAAAAAAATGGACCAATCAATCCATCAGTACCGGTGAGCTATGAAAGTTATTGAAATATTTTTTCTTACAATCGATATAAATTGCTTGATAACTTTCAATGCCATTTTTCTTGAAACCGGCTAAAAAGTGCATCTTACCGCTGGGGCCAACATGTCTCCAAGTGATAACCTTTCATTTAAAAAAACGATTCGAAAAAAAAAGTTTGACCTTCCCTTGTCAGTAACCTCAGCTTATGAGTTAACGCCATCAACAAAATTTAAAACTTAAAAATTCTCAAGTCGGGCGATTTCAGAAATATGGCAGGCGAAGGTGAAATCGATGTGAATGTGAATGTGAATGTGAATGCGAATGTGAAAATACATAATTGATCCCCAGCAGGATATGGGCGTCCCGTGGGATGGTGTCACGGGGGATAGGATCGATCACGTGGGAAAGAAGGTTCCGTCGAATAGATTTGGTTTCGATTGATGGGTCGGGATAGATTCTTCAGTAGACATTACAAAAATAAATGAAAAAGCTTTTTAAATTGTTTTCTAAATTAGTGCCAATGTAAAAAAAATCGGCGCCTAAGGCGGAAATACATTTTAACAATAAACTATAATACATATGAAAATTTTTATTTTATGTAAAAATTTGTGATGACTTGTAAAATTTTGTAATATTGACAGAATTCTAGCTAAAAATTGTAGCTTTTACTGGAATTATTTTGTATTTTTCTACAATCCTGACGATTATTTTAAAAAAAATGAAAAAAGTTCTACTAGAAACTACAATTTTGGTTATTATGCGGAAAGTTTTACAAAGTACACTGTTAGAAAAATCTCTACTGAATTTAGTATACATGTAATGGAAGCAAAAATGCACAACATGAAATTAAATTTAGTATACCAGCGTACAGTAAATTTAGTATCTTTATACTGAATTTAGTACACGCGTATACTGAATTTCTTATACGTGTATACTAAATTCAGTATGAATATACTAAATTTACTGTACGCTGGTATACTAAATTTAATTTCATGTTATGCATTCTTGCTTCCATTACATGTATACTAAATTTAGTAGAGATTTTTCTAACAGTGTATTGCAAGTAAATAGATATTTTTACTGAAACTTAAAATTTTCAAATTATTTTACTTCATTGTAATTCATTGTCAAAATACATTTATACCAAGGAAATCAGCATCAAAGATTAGGGGAGAACGGGGGGAGATGATCATGCGAGGTCAAATGAGAAACTGAATTTCTTCTCAAATAAATAAAGTAAAAATAAAAATGATTTAAATTTCAACATTTATATCCTGTTATTCTATGGTATTTTAAAACGAAAAGATATCATTGAAAATAACATAATATTTTTAAACTATGATTTTTTTTAGGTTTATTTATCGAACTTGAATGTACTAACGCATTTATACACAATTAATTAATCGTGGGTGTGGTGAGCCCACACTTGTAGTTATTTACTACAAGAAACTATCCACCTAGAAACACTACCCGAATCGGGTAGTGTCACGCCTACCCTGAAAGGGAAATGGCTTAATGGTATACAATTAATAAAAATAGGCAATATTGAAGTTTTAATCATAATTGTGATTAGGGGCGGAATGAGCCGGGCTTATGGGACGAGATGAGACACTCTTGTCTTGTTGTCATATCCTCTTTAAGGAGCTGACAGAAAAGTTGTTGACTGCAAGATTGGAGTTGTTTTGAGTGGAATTCTCGAAAACAAGTAGAGATTTAAAGGAAAGTTGCAATGGTTAGAAGTTACGAAAGAAAAACTGACATTCGTGTGTAGAAGATTCTATGGCTGCTTATGGTCAATCTGTTTTATAAAGAAATTCTAGTGTCAGAGTAGCTGGAATTGTTTTATTTATTTATATATCAGTTGTTTTTTCAGCTTACTCAAGGTGAAATTTTCATTTATATTGATACTGAAAAGATACAGAAAGCTTCTAAAAATTATATTGAAAATTATTTGTTTAAATTTGGCAGAAAAAATTCCTATTTTTATGCAGTGCAAAGTTATGGGTTTTCAAGTGTGAATTTTACAAAAATAGTTTATATACTATTTTCAAAACATTGTAGAAATAAAATATGTTATCAATGAAAAATTTAAAATGATTATTAATTCCAAAGCAAGTTTTAATAAAGGCATTATTGAAAAATAGGTCTTAATGATTCTGACTTACTTCCTTGAAATTAGAAAAATTAAAATATGAAAAAAATTAATTAAATTGACCATTAATTGCATTTATACATTGAAATATTTATAATCTCCTTCCCCTAAGTAATATGACTTAATTATACCTCACAAAATTATTTGTTGAACATTTTACAGAGCATGAATAGGTGAGAATAATCTTATTGCTCTATCGTTAAAACAATGATATTTTGTCATGATACTCATTTCTATTCAGAATACTTTAAATAATCTTTCATGTATACAATAAAGACAAAAAACAATTTTCTAATAATAATAAATAATAAATAGTTGATGTGTCTCATCTCGCCCCATAGAACGGGGCGAGATATCAGACATGTGCACAATTTATAATCTTCATATTCATATCGCAATTACTATTTTTGGAACACTTCGTCTTTCATAAAATAAATATATGGAGGTTCATAGAATGTATATAATCACTTGCATTAAAAAAACTACTATAGATTGCTAATATTTTATTGAAAATGATAACTATGCTCATTTCGCCCCGGTTTCTCCTGTTTTACTCACGCTAACTAAAAAAAATGACAATCAAAAATTATTATATAAATTAAATGTTGGTATTGCTAGAATCACCAGTTTTTCGTAAAAGTATGAATATTCGTTGTTACCCGCGTTATAAAGTTACTTATCGATAAGAGTGATGAGAGTTACATATGATCGAAGATATGTGATCGCCATTATTCATGCAAATGTATTCCATAATCTGGAACCTGCATGCTCTCTATGCTATGCGTAGGACGATATTCTCTTGGTAAAACTAGAAAGACGAGACTTAGTAGGATTATGGTTTAGCCAAAATAATCCTTCCGAAGTGTTGCATAAAACATAGGCATCAGGCTCAACGTTTTCACGTCTTTTAGAGAATTCGCTTGTAAAATTGCACATAAAACCAAGAATTACACTTTTTCGGGTTTGGCATATATTTACTACCGATTTTTTTATCATCAGTAATCAAACTCTTCATTAATAATTAAAAGATATTAGGAGTTAAAACGTGATATCCGGCTAGCTCTGAGATTAAAATTAATATTCCGACAAATTTACAGAATGTTGTTGAAAATACTCCAACTCTTTATCACATTTCTCAATTTCACGTGCTTTAAATATTTCTAAGGAAAAGTTGACTCAAAATATGTCACTGAATAAGTTAAACGAAGCCTGCGGTCAAAAACGGAAAAATGTCAATTATGACTGTGCGGATTTTTCCCTCGTTAACTTTCACAGGACTTGTATTAATGTGGCTTTCAAGAAACTTCCAGTTAATGAACAGCCGAAGTAAAGTTTCTAAAACATGGCAAAGTTTTCCGGATTCGTAAATTACTCCTTGCCTCAGAAAGAGCTTATATTCTGCATACATATACACTCAGAAAATAATTTGGTTGAATGCAAAAAATGTTTGTCGGTTCAATCATAGAACATGGTTATTATATGCATGGATAACTAAATATTTGGTTGACCAACTAAATTTTTTGGTTGTTTTAACCAAATATTTTGATAGATGGTGTATTTGGTTGTTTCGAAAACAAAATTTTGTTGGGCCAATCAAATATTTTGTTCAATCAACCAAAATTTGTTTAATTTACTTAAATTTTCATTTATATCCAGGAAAACAGTTCCGTTGGCTCTAGAAATTTTTTTCTAAATGTAGGTAAAAACATGGTTAAAATTATTGTTGTCGATATTTCTTTTTTTTTAAGGTAAAGCTTTTTTCATTAACATAATTTAAACATGATGCAACAATATAAAAAATTCCTTGCCTTGAGACGAATCGATTTGCTTACAATATTATTAAATTTGATTGAAGAGTAAGAAAGCTATGGCCATTTATCATATTTGAAAATTTTTTCTTTAAATTTTTTAAAACTTTTTTGATAAATATAATTTAAAGTTGATGCGAAAATAGAAAAGCCTTTTTGATTCACGGCGGACTGATGTACCTATATTTGAAAACAATTACAAATACGTATAATATAACAACAAAATTATACAATAATTTGAAAAAAGGCATACATACATTCTTAAATTTCCCCAAAAAATATGATAAATTTCCAAATAAAATAGAGTCGATAGGGTTCAGTGTTGTTGCAGCCCAAATAACATAATAGAAATGCGTATAAAAAACAAACTATAATCTTAATTTTACAAGATTGTACTTTTGTAGCTTGTAATCAGGGTAGAGATCCTCTAGGGAGAGTTGCGACACGTGAACCCTCAGCACAAGAAATGTAAGCCTAGTCACTTTAAGTCAATTTTGTGAAAACAGCCTAAGCTCAGTTCTTAGTTTCAACATTGCGATTGGTTGCTATTTGAAAATCGCAACCTAGCAACGGGATAAAAATAATGCATCATGAACCAAGTTTGAAGACTGTGCGCCGCGAATGAAAACTGTAAACATTGTTAATATTATTAAAGATAATATTTTTGATGAAATTATCTCATAATATAAATTGATAGTAGATAAATCTGATATTTCTCGTTTGTTCCAAAGTTAACTACATCCATGTTTTAGGTTTTTGTTTCCCGTATTTTCGTGCTAAATCATCACAATGGCGGGCTCGGTTGTGTCATGAGATGTGGAGAGTTGGTTAGGTTGGTATGGCACTCAAGGGATGTAACTGCATTATAGGTAATCAGCCGGTTGACCCCGATGTACTCGACCTCGGCGATTCTGGTGTCACCTCCTTATTAGCTGTTTCAGTTTGTGTAGCTAATAACTTAAAATATAACTAAAATTATATTCTCGACTTTTAATTGTATGATTAGTACACATTTTCATAATTCCAGATTACTGGTATAAAAACTGTAATATATACGTATAATGTATACTATAGACTGACCAAAATATTTTCGTATAAATAACTAATGAACTTAAATGATTATAATTTGGTTTGAAGTTTCGCGGTCGGTCTCCTATTACATTATTTTACCTGTTATGTCAAGAAAATTTTTACACGAAAGGGACTTTTGAGTTTAAATCTTCAAAAATTGTTGATTGAAAAAGATAAGTGTCTTTCTTTCTTGTTAAAATAAAATATTTTATTGATACTCAGTTTGAAATCGTAAAATTACCTGAATTGAAAATAAATAAATTTGTAATTTATTATAAATCTAAATTTATAGGTCTAAATAAGTTGGATTTCCATAGCACTGTTCAATGACTTACATAATATACAAATGTGTGTGTTGCTTGCAGTTAAATTTAAGTTAAATCAATAATTTCGAAAATTATTTAGGTATATTAAGAATTATATAAATTATTATTATATGAAACTCTCAGACACGAAAATCTTTCTTGCAATATCGCAATCATTTTCGAAATAGGTTAGAATTTGTAGTTTTTAAAATATTATAAATCTCATTACTTTTTTAATTAGGAAAGAGTAAAAAACTAACAATTTAATTGGGAAAATCTAAAAGACTTTTCGTCGTTCACCATAAACTTTGATAAACGTTTGTGAATCTCCTAAATCTCTTATTTTCGAAACAAAATTTGTAAATGCCCCAACTTCTTGAATTTTGTTATCGGTTTAGCTTCGTGAATGAACTTTAACTTCATTTTGGGAAAGTTGTCCTGGATATACGGCCTATAGTTTATAAATACTGCACAGTAGACTATAAATTATTCTCTTTTATATGAAAATTAAGAACACTTATGTAAAATTATATTGAATTTTCGCGTTTCAGATTGTGGCTCGAAGCTTATGAATTATGCTTTCGAATGTCTGATACGAATTACTAGAAACTATGTTTCGGATGCGATAAAGTTGCTTTATTGTCCGATAGTGTTGTATGTTATCCTACTTAGGTGAGGAAGCGCGATGTGGCTGACGTATAATGAGACACTTTGATAGCATTTAATGGAATAATCCGTGAAACCAACATTCCTGGCAGGCACAACGTTGTTTATGATATGGATATAGACATTATCCGCCGGACGTGGGTTTACCTGT
Source organism: Andricus curvator (assembly GCA_932195095.1). Taxonomy (NCBI): domain Eukaryota; kingdom Metazoa; phylum Arthropoda; class Insecta; order Hymenoptera; family Cynipidae; genus Andricus; species Andricus curvator. The sequence continues at coordinate 122,639 of CAKNYM010048562.1, forward strand.
GCTAATTAATGTCATGGGTATTTCTCTCTTTTCGATTTTAAACAAAAATTTATTGTAGATGCGCTTTCAATAATAAGACATGTTAAAGAATACTTAAATTAAAGAGAAGAGTTTTATAAAAAGAGGTGTGCAAAAAACCAGAAATCCGTAGCTCGATCTGGTCGGGTTCCAGTTTTAGCAAATGTTCTAAAGTTTTCAAGTTCTCGAACAGTTTTGGGTTCTTCAATATTTTCAGGCTCTCTTATGTTTTGGGATTTTTGATTTTTATAACTTGTTTCATCAAATAAAAAACAAATTTACTGTCATTCTGATTTTGTGTTATTATACATATTATATTATTATGTTATATTATATTATACATATTATTATTATTATACATTCGGGTGACCATTCGAGAATATTGCGTGCTGTTGGCATATTATGGGTGTGGTGAGCCCAAACTTGTAGTTATTTATAACTACAAGAAAACTATCCACCTAGAAACACTACCCGAATCGGGTAGTGTCACGCCTACCCTGAAAGGGAAATGGCTTAATGGTATACATACATACATACATACATACATATGTGGACGTAGGCATTAAAGGGGCCCTCATGGTGGGTATGAAGTTCAGCATAGGGTCATATAGCCGGATCAATTTCCGCCATTTTAGACCCAAGACGAACGACCGAGTGCTATAAGCGCACTTGTTATATTTTTTCTTCTGGCATAGGTATATATTCAGTATAGGTCGTAGCATCATCCCCGAATCAAACCCGAAAATAATAATTTTGATCCTCACTTAGAAAAACGTGAATATCTCCTATACTAGAACCGGCGATAAGGGTCCTCTTCACGCGAACGCCCACATGAGGGCGGTCCAAAAATATACCTTTTAAATTTTTTTTTGAATGGAGGGCATATCCCCCCTCCCATTTTGTGAGGTTTCAAGGGAAAAAATTCCCTCTAAGTTACAGGTGTTAGGGAGTAAAAAAATGGAGATACGATGCCGACGAAAACTACAAAAGTAGGATGGTGGAGTATGTATTTAAAAAACAGAATATGTTTTATCCCAAATCGTAGCGGTTCATCTCCGCAAGAATCGGCTAATTTTTCAATGTTCATTTTTGCATAGTGTATTACGTAAGTTCGTGAAGGCAAACCATGCTTGTATATAATAATACGTATATGCATGCGTGTGTAAGTGTGTGTGTTGCATCAATTTGAGCATTTTAAATATTTGATATGTAATATTACATGAAGAGAAAGTACATAATGAACCTATAATACTCGGAGGGATGACGGTAGGGAAAGAAAATTGCTGTTAAGTGATACACATTTATAATGCCTGATTGCTGTAAATTTATTCCGTTTTTGAATAAAGACATTACACAGGATGAAATAGATGATGTTTATTTTTCGTCTATCCCAAAACTTTATGAACTCGTGAAGAAGAGATTCGCTAGCCTTCTCAGACCACAAACCGACACCTTCCTTTTCGTTCGAAAATTTAAACGATTCTGCAATATGACTTAATATTTTATGAATTTTGAGAGTCTCAGACACATTAATAGTAAAAAGAGTTTGTTCTTTAGATCTTTTATATGCTGTTTTATATTTGAGTGGACCTTGTTCATAACGAAACAAGAATATACAATTCTATCCATGGCTTTGAAAGCTGCGACGAATGGTAAAAGCGACAACGGTCCACCGATGTCCTGACAGATTTTACGATCTAATAATTTATCTGATTCTTCAAGTAATTTCCTGCACGCGTTTCTTTCAAATACGTCACCGTGGTATTTTTTTGAAACCGAATTAAGACTTTGAGGCCATAGGAGACCTTTTTCTGTGCCTAGATCTGAGGAGACTGGCGAATCTATTCATCACGAGTTCATTAAGTTTTAGGATAGACGAAAAATAAACAATATGCACAATCCCGATTATCCAGTCCAATTGAAAGCAGCTGTCTTCGATGTTGATTGTAAACACATTCAGTTTATATATATATATATATATATATATATATATATGTAGTTTAAACATTTATTTTGTAATGTAATAATATATTTCATCCTGCGTAATGTCATTATTGAGAAACTGAATAAATTTATATTGCGGGCGCCGGCAAGGTTGCTCGTTGCCGGCTGTTTTTCCCCTCTGGGGTGTGAAGATCCGAAAAGTGTGTAGCGATGTATTTTTATGCATTGATTACGAATAGAGCTCTGAAAATTGAAAAAAAAAAAAACTTAAAAAAACCACCTTTTTATAAACAAAAATGTTATGTTTACAACATTTTTTGAAACCTCGTGCACTGATGTATTTCAATACGCTGATTACGAACATGGACATGAAAATACCTGCAAATATAATTTTCAATGCTAAAAGTTGAAAAATTACGTTTTTTTTTTTGTGAAGTGTAAACACTATCGGTACCAGTAAAAAGCGTATACATATAAAACATAAGGAAGGGACTGCAACGCATTTGGAGTGAGGCCATGTAATTAAAAATTTTTTTGTTAGTTTTTGGCTTTTGACGCTTTGGATGGAACGCTCCATGTATATATCACACTTTATCGTCGATTTGCGACTCAAGAATTACGATTACGACCCGTGGAGGCGGGAAGGCACCACTGTGACTGGTCACAGAAATAGGGTTGGTCACTCTTCTACCCGTTTCCAACGTCTCGTGGGGGCGGTAAGGCACTCATTTGACTGGTCACAAAAATAATTTTGGTCAAAGCCCTACCCCTTTCCAACGTCTCCTGGGTGCGGGAAGGCACTCATTTGACTCGTCACAAAAATAATGTTGGTCAAACCCCTACCCCTTCCCAACGTCTCGTTGGGGCAGCAAGGCACCCATTTGATTGGTCACAAAAATAATGTTGGTCAGATCCCTACCCCTTTCCAACGTCTCCTGGGGGCGGGATGGCACCCATTTGACTGATCACAAAAGTAATGTTGGTCAAACCCCTACCCCTTTCCAACGTCTCCTAGGGGCGGGAAGGCACTCCCCTGTGACTGTTTACAGAAATAATGTTTCATATTTATTATACAAAATTCTTGTAATTTAAACGAAATACCGATTATTTGCCTAAAAGATCCCAACTTAGCCGGTTGACCTACTACGCTTACGTCGCGCAGTGCGTTTATTCGCTGCAGGTCACGCGTGATTAAAAATTAATATTAGTGTTTTAGGATGTGACGTTAACTAGCAAGATGGCCGATATCGAGGGTCAAACAATAACACTAGGCACATCGAAGGAAGCTTACTTTTTAAAAATATTTTCGAAAAAATAATTTCTTGCCATAAGCGTTTCTTCATACTTTTTTATTTTTCAAAAGCTATTCAATCAAATAATAAAATTGATAATTTTTTATTCTAATAAGTAGAAATTTTCGTTATTTAAACAAATAATCAGTTATGTTTAACGAAGTTCCTATTCACACCGAAAATACTTGGTCCACGCTCACCGTATTTTCATGAAAAAAATGCCAACAGTTTATTTTTCTTTTTAAAAACATGATTTTCATTAGTTTTGACCGCGAAAATTATATTTTCAGGTATTTGCATGACTATATAGGTGATAATCTTTTATTTCGTATTTTGTTTTTCGTGAAAAACAGCCGGCAACCAGCTTCCTTGCCGGCGCCGGCAGTGTAGACTCCACCTTATATCTATAGCTACACAGGAAAAAGTTTTTAATGAACCAGGTATGGTTTTATGATGCCTACAAACCATATTTCACACGAATACTTGCCGGCAGAGGGGTTCTTTGTTCGTAACCAGGCAAATATTGCAAATTAAAATGAATAAATATATATATATATATATATATATATATATATATATTTAAAAGTTTGTCATAAGAACAACCGCAAGATTTCGCTGGGAGCGGGTGCTAATCTGAAAAATTGCACCCGCTCCCAGCAAAATCGCGGTAAAATTTCAGCTGTAACCACGTCTCATGACCGTGAGATACCTGGTTGCAGTCTGCAGCGAATTCAATAGGACGATCCGGCAAAAGTCTCGTGCATCCTGAGGACACGGAGCGACCCAAGGACGACCGCCTTCTACATTTGTCCCGCAAGTGTCTCAGCATTTTGTTGACACGCAGGGATTCTTTTCAGGCTAATAACCAGTGAAACCTTGGCACCTCCAAGAGCGCCGACGATCAAGACAATTAGCTTAATAGAATATTCCGGGTATAAACGTCGCAACTCCCTTTTGAGGTCTTTATATGTACAGGGTGTCCAGCGTGTGGGAAAAGCGGGAATTTTATTGGTGCGGAAAATGTACGGGATTTTTTATTTTGAAGCGGGAAATTAGTTGTACCTTAATGATTTAATTATATAGACAGAAGTTTTTGTATATTTGTTAATTTTCAAATATTGCCCGCCACTAAACTACACATGCGTGTGTTACGTCCTGCATTAAGACTCCGATGCTGTATGGAGTCGAAAATCGTTGTCTAGGAGCGTTTAGCGGAGAGGTATTTGGGCTAATACCGTAAGAGTGACAGAGATGGTAATAAAGCATTCTTAGTGCCGCATTGTGCCTTTGGATGTAGGTCGTTCCCGCATGAGTTGGACAACTAGATAGTATTTGATAAACGTTTATTTTTTAGCCTGCTGGCCTTAAAAAATTGACTTGCTTACACTTCCATTTTTTACAGAATTTTCTTAAAACTAACATCCGTCCACACCTTATCTCTAACGCCGCTCGCTCTTATCGTATTGCCTTCCTCGCTTCGCCTCGCACGCATGTCCCTACTTTCTTGCTTTGCCTCGCATTGCCGAACTCTGCCTCCGCGGCTAATCCTTAATACTCATCTACTATTTACAATATTTACATTTACTTATATTTACTTCCTCCTCTATTTACAATCTTTCCTTCTCCATTCCACTTCCTCCTTCCTTCTCTTCTTCTCCATCTTACCCAAGACTTCCTTCACCCATGCTACTGCCCTTTTATCCCCCCTTTCATGCATCAGTACCTCCATGCTTATCCCACTCCTTTCCACCTCTAGGCACTCCTCCAACCAATGCTCCACTCTTGCCTCCCCCTTCCCACATAGTTCACACATCCTATTTTTCCTAGCGAGCCAGAACCTATTATAACCCTCCATGCACCCACATCTCATCCTCGCTATAAGCTCCTGACTTCCTTTCTCTCCTTTCTCACACAAATATTGCGCTCTCGCCCTTGGCATAATCCACACATAGTTCCCATTAAACCTTGTCTCTCTCATTCTCTCTTCCCCTGCTGTCTTCTCTCTCTCCATGCTGTTTTTCTTAACCAACTCATATACCTTCCTTCCTTCCTCATGCATCCTTCTCACTTCATCCATCTGCAGTCCATTCGTTCTAAAATACCTTTCTTTTTCAACCTCCATCTTCTCACCCCCTCTCCTGTTCTCCTTCTCCCACCAACACTCCCTAACCAGCTTACTTCCCCCCTCTTCCAAAAATTTCTCCTCATACTTACACGCCCGACTCCCCGCTAGAATCCCTACACTCTTTCTCCCCGTCTCCCTCCTGACAATATAATTAGGCGTGTTCCTTGCCAGCCCCAGTGTCCACTTTACATACCTCTCCTGTGTCCTATTTACCTCTTCGCTTTCCTTCCACCCCCACACCTCTACTCCATACAATAGGACACTCATCACTAGTGAGTCAAACAATTTCATTCTCCTTCCAAAATCATCTGCGAATAACTTCTTTCCCAACCCCCACACTTGCCTCATCACCACATTTGCCCTCCTCACTCTCTCTTTTATGTGACCATCCACTCCGCCATTCCTCCGAAACAAAAAGCCCAGGTACACAAACTCTTTCACCTCCTGCACCGCCTTTCCCTTCCACTTCCACTCCCCTTCCTTACCCCTTCCACCTCCTTTTCTGAAAACCATAACCTTGGATTTTTCCGCATTCAGTTCTAACCTGTTCTTATCCAGGTATCTTCTCAACCTCTTCATCATTTCCTTTAAGGCCTCCTCGCTTTTTGCCACCAACACTATGTCATCTGCATACGCTAGCGACCAAATTCTAAACCCTCCTATCCTGACTCCTCCTACTACTCCGGCCTCCAGCTTACTTTCCATATCCGCTATTAAAATCGCAAAAAGCGTTGGGCTAAACGGACACCCTTGTCTTAATCCCCTATCCATCCAGAATCCCTCCGAAATCCCCTGTCCTCCTATTACCTTATCTTTGGTCTCTTCATATATCTCCCTTACCCTCTCGATCAGGCCTCTCTCCACTCCCCTATCCTCCATCGCCTCCCACAACCTCCCCCTATCCACCGACGGAAATGCGCCTTTTAGATCCACAAAAAACGCGTACACTCTCGACCCCTTCTTCGCTAATTCTCTATCCACAATGTGCTGCAGAACGTAGATATTGTCGATAGTACTCCTACCTGCCCTAAAGCCCGCCTGCGTCTCCGGCAATATTCCTTTCCCCTCGACATCTTTCCGCAGCCTCTCCGCCACCGCCATCGCGTATACTTTATACGCCGTATTCATAAGCGTAATTCCTCTATAATTTTCCTGCCTATCCCTATCTCCTTTCTTATACAGAGGTACTATTAACCGTTTTCTACACCCTCGTGGGAATCCCTCCCCCCTCCATACTTTCTTCACTACCTCCTTCAGCCTCTCCCTAACCTCTTGTGTACTAAACAGCCATGCTTCGTTCTCTACCCCATCCAGCCCTGCTGATTTTGACCTTCTTAACTTCCTTACCTGTTTCTCTATCTCCTCGTCATTCAACCCCTCCATCTCTGCCTCCCCCGTTCTTCTACTCCCATCATCTCTCTTCCTTGAATCTGAGCCCTGGAATGATTCTTTAAAAAACTCCCTCCACTCCTCACTGCCTATCTTCTCGCTTATCCCTACTCTCCGCTTCCTAAACCTATTTATTATCTTTCAGACGTCCCCCTCTGACTTAACATTTCCTAACTCCTCCTCCAGCTCTTTCTCCTTTTCCTGTTCTTTCTTCTTACACATCAATCTAAACCCCTTCCTAATTTCTACGTACTCCTCCCTTTTCGCAGTACCCTCTTTCCACTTCTTATACTTCCTCTTCACCTTTCTTTTCATCTTTTTACATTCCCTATCCCACCACGGCTTCACCATTCCTTTCTTCTTCTTTTTGAATACCTTCTTTTGCACGCACCCTTTCACTTTCTCTTTTAAATCCTCCCATATCTCTTCCACCGTCTCCCCTTCGAAGCGTACCTTCCCTAACTGCTCCTTATATTTCTCTATCGCCTCCCTCGTCCAGCTAACCCTCTCCCCCGTCGACACTTCTTCCCCACCTTGCCTTCCGCCGTTCTCACCCCTTATCCACAACCCTAATGGCTGATGGTCTGATTCTACCCTCCCTTCTACTGCGAATCTCTCCATCTCCTCCCACCCTTGCATATTCATAACTACATAATCTATTACCGATACCCCCACCTTACCTACGTATGTGTATTCTCCCTCTTCGTCCACAGTTGCCTTACCATTTGCCACCGCCCAGCCTCTATCCTCCATCCAGTCCCTTAGAATTTCCCCCTCCTTATTTATTAACCTATCCTTTGAGTTCCTTTCGAAGCTCTCCCCTTCCCTGTAAAGGCCCTCTTCCCTCCCCATCCTCGCGTTAAAGTCCCCACCCAGTACCACCATACCCTCTTCTATTTCACCTAACAGGTCTTCCACCCTTTCTTTAATTCTTTCCATCCCATCCTTATTGTACACTGTCACAAACTTACACATTACCCCTCCTATCTTTACTTTCCTCATTTGCACTCCCTCCCCCTCTACCTCTCCGTGAGCTTCTTCCTCTAATCCATCTCTAATCCCCGTTATAATTCCCCACTAGCCCTTCCTTTCTTCTTCACTCTGACCGCCTCCTGGAGTCTCCACCTATACCCCCTTGGCAGCTTTGGCTCTATTCTATCCCATTCCTTTCTTTCCATCCACGTCTCTACCAGTCCTACCACATCAAATTCCTGGATATACCTCCAGAACTCCTCATCCTTCTTTTTTACCCCTGTTACGTTCCAGTAAAGCACCTTCACAACTCCTCTACCCTGAATTACCCCCACCCTCCTACTTCCTACGAAACAAATTTCCCTGCACTTCCTTCAACACCTCTTTCTCCTCGTCCCACACCCACATTTTCTCGTCTATTTTTATTTTCCGATATCCTACCTTCGCCGATCTCCCTTCACTCCTCTCCCTCCTTATCCTTTATCCTATTTTTATTTCACATTACCCCCAAATTTTCTTCCCAGCTCTCCAACTCCACAACCGCCACTTCTTTCTCCTTTCTCCCCTCCAACTTAACTTTCCCTACCCTGCCTTTATTCCACCCTATGCTCTGTAGCAGCGCTTCCACGCCTCCCCTTTCTTCCCCGCTCTTCATCTTCAACCCTCTTACCACAATATTATTTCTCCTGTCTGCCTTCTCCTTTCTCTCCATTCTCAACTCCATTGCCCTTATCCTTTCCCTATCCGCCCTCTCCTCCTTTTCATTCCTACGCTCTCCCACTTTCTCGTCTATCATATTCCCTACCCTCTCCCAAATACCTATAATCTCGCCCCCGCTACCGTATCCTATTTTCATTTCCGTCCTGCCCTCCACCTTCTCAAGCCTTTTTTCCGTCCTTTCTTTCCACACCCTAATCTCCTCTTCCATCTGTTTTATTTTAACTTCTTTATGTTTTCTTTCCCTCTCTAACCCATCTACTCTCTCTCTCAGCTCTTTCACCTCCTTTTCCCATTTCTCATCTCTGATTCTCAAGTCCTCCCTCATACCTTCCATCTGCTCCTTGGTTCCACTTACGTCCTCCCTCAGCCCCCTGATCTCGCCTAACAACATCCCGAGAGCCTCCTTTTTCAACTTCCCCTCCATTTTTTTGGGGGGTGACCTACTTGTTATCCCGCTTTTTTTAAACGGGCTCTCGACCTCGCTTTTCCCCGGACTCTCTTGGCTGTCTCTCTTCCTTTTCAAGAGATCCTCCCCGTCACTTGCGCTCGACGCTCTCTCCCTTACCTTCTCGCTTCCTTCGTTGCCACCGTCCCGATTTTTCCCTCTCCCCGACGCACCGCTCGACACCGGGCGACGCGTTTTTGGCCGTCGTGGCTTGTGGAAAACTCCCTCCCCGTCAGTTTCGCTACCAGCACTGCCAGTACTCTCGCTGCCTACCTCCCGCTCTGCCGACGGTAACTGGGACCTCTCCATGCAGTACCTTCCACAACCGACAGATGTCTCTGCAGAATGTTGGCGTCTTTCGCCGCCAAATTTTCCTTTATTTCCCTTTTTTTTTTTTCTTCAATTCCTCAGAGTCCCTTCCTTTCTCTCCCTTAACACCCCCTAACTCTGCGAGAACCACCCTTGACCCCTCGAAAGCCCAAGACTCCTGACCACGAACTTCCCCGATTACTTGCCAACCTAACCTCACTTTCCCTATCCAACTAAATCCCACCTCACACCCACGCTGAAACTCACTTTTTATCTCCCCAATTCACCCCACACAACCCTACTCACCTCCTCGGCTCCCACCCTCACACTCCACTCACACCTTCCACACAAATTTCGTAAAATTCTCTCACCACCTGTCACTAAACACGTTGCATGACACGCTCTGCAGCTATCATCGGGAATGTCTTGGCTCAAAATGTGGCGACGGTATGCTAGAGTGGAAATGAGACCGTCTTGACATGCCAAAATGAAACCCGCCGTGCCTGACTTCAATCCGGGTGATGTAAGGAAAGCAAACGTTAGCTCATACGACATTGACTGATCTTCCACATTTCTGTGGAAGATGCCGTGCATCCTCTTGTCGAGGAGTTGTTCGCGGCAGTTTTTCTCTTTTGCTTTCTTAATCCGGGCCTTCAGGAGTGAGTATTCAAGATGGATAAGATTTTATGCATTTTGCTCACCCCTGATACTGAAGTCAAGGCCGAGTGTTTCAGCAGCCTCCCCCGCTGCTTTGTACAGAAACGCCCCTTTGCCCACTTCTTCGTGTTTCCTGACCATTTTATGAAGAGTGTGTTGTCCATTTGCGACTATATGTGCTGTACCCAGAATAATCCTGTTGTGAAGATATTCAAGATTTAGTATTCCGCGACCACCTTGACGGCGTGAAATGTAAAGTCGCGGAACAGAAGACTTAAGGTGCATGCTTTTGTTCATGTGCATAACCTTTCGGGACCCGATATCGAGGGATCTAAGCTCGTCCTTCGTCCATGGAACTACTCCAAATGAATAGAGTACTACTGGGACGGCAAGCATGTTCGTCGCAGATACTTGTTCCTCGCCGACAGTTCGGAAGAGACGGATGAGACGTTTGTATCTGAATCGGAGAGTATCCTTTATAGATGTCACGTCCTGAATGCGGATCTGTTGCACGTCCATGTATGTATAGGTCTCTCCAGCGCCAAGGTGTCGTATAGCGCTTCTGTCGACGAGCTCAGGATCTTCGGGGATGCCATTAATTTTTCCTTTCTTCAAATTAACCTTGGCGCATTTCTCTAACCCGAACTCCATTCCAATCTTTTGAGTGTACTTTTCGACAATGTCTAGAGTTCGATGTAGTTTCTCTTGATTTTTAGCATAGATCTTAAGATCTATGAGTGACCTTATGCTTTCGGTTTCCAGGTTTGCCGCAGAAGTACCCTTCGGAATGGCGAGTTGCGAGAGATAGTGGAAATAATGTGAGGCAAAAGAGGAGAGGGCTTATGGTGTCGCCCTGAAACACACCTCTCTGAAAGATGACACTGTTAGTGATCACACGATGTTTTCCAGATGAGATAGTAAATCTGGTTTTCCAAAGCAACATTAATCTCTCAAACTTTCCAACAGGCAGATGATAAGTCTATGGGAGGTTAAATCGAAAGCTTTCCTCCTCTGTAGTGATAGGTGGGCATTCCTCCGCAGGTGTTATGAGGGCACTGCACAGCTCCTTGAAGCTATTTATATTCTTTGAGTATTGTTTCAGTAGATGTTGGACTTCGTAGACTTCTCTCCAAAATGCCTCGACCTCCTCTGATGTGGGCGGGTGGACGACAGTAAGTGTAGGGCTTTAGATAGTACTCGTATTCTGTCAACAATATGATGCCTGATGGTCAGTAGCTTTGACTTGTTGAGTGTGTGATGACGGATCCGCAGTTCGCGCGCGAACTGTCGAACCTTGGCAGTGAAAGTCCTGCCAGATGTTATGTAGTCAATCACACACTGAATGCGGGATGCGTACTGCCTTGTCCAGCCTATCTTTGTGCTGAGTTGATGGATTCGTCTTTTGGTCTTATAATCAACCGTTGGTTTTGTTTTTCGGTTTGCATCTGCCAAAGCTCTCGCTGCATTATACACACTACAATTGACAGTCCAGAGGTCGGATTCTTCGGAAAAATCTCCACAAAGCTCTTCATCCAGTTCAGCCAGATCTTTGGGCTTGAGAGAAACCTGAATGTTGATGTTTCTCCGGGTCCTGAAGCATCGCTCTTCTTCTATTGGATACCTGCTCGCGGGTGGTCTCAATGTCGCCTCTTTTTCTCTGTTGCCGGCTTGTTCTGGCTGCGGTTGAGTAGGCGCTCCGCTTATATAACCCCTTCCCCGGAGTTCCTCGGCACGGTTTCGCAGACGTTTTTGCGAAAAATGCAAGAGCTCTGGGTGTTTCTCGCACCACAGAGTATGCAGTCGCGCCATGTAACCTTTTCGTACTTTTCTTTTTCGTACTTACTACTTACTTACGAACACTTTTCGTATGCCAGCTTGTATAGTTTTTTCGTCTTTTCTGGCAGCAAATCCAGAGTAGCGAGTTGTACCGCTTCGCGCATTTCAGGAGGTGCGCACTGAAACTCTCCACTTTCTTCAACATCCGACATTTTCGTTAATTTTACACTATTTTCCAATAGGGTCATCCACAAAAATTTTGTTTGCCATATAGTTGAGCTTTTTATAAACTTTGACTCCCAAAGTATGTAAATGCGAAATTGAAATTTAATTTTGTTTCATTAATAATTTATAATAATTTATTAAAAAGTGCCAAAATATCAACCGGAAATGCCGATTTTTGAAACGAAACATGTGGAGCCCTCATGGCATGAAACACATGGTGTGACGTCACGCGCGGTCAAAGCTGAAGAAAATACATAGTCAACTTGAAAAAAACAATCGAAATAATTAATCTTCAGCGTCCATTTTTCCGGAGGTTGACGGCTTGATTCCGCAAAGACTGATGCGAAACGTGCTGAAGCTCTGGGTGTTTCTGGCACCACAGAGTGTGCATACGCGCCATAAAGCCTCCGCGAACAGGGATAATGCTGGCATCGTAGCAGTCTAGCACGTCATCCTTGAGCTGATCCGTCCACTCAATGTGGGCGTTTCACCGGTTCGTCGTCGTGTTTCCATCTAAATTATTTTCAGCACCCCGAGCTCTAGGCTGATCGGTATTGTTTGCCGACCCATTGTCGGGTGCTCTGTGCGTTCGATTGTCTTGAACCGCATCTACAACATTTTGGTATTTTGGTGGTTTCATTGTTGTTCCCACGAGCAGCTAGGGAAAGGGTTCGTCCATCCTTGTAGAGCCCCGCGTGCAAGGATAAGGCTGATACTCTGAGAGGTCGCCCGGTATCCCAGAGTCACCGTTTGAGACACTTAACCCAGGTGCCATTCAGCTTTCGGCACAGTTGTTACGCCTTCGCTTAGGAGTTATTCCGTCGAGACCATCCCTGGACAATTGTCCGCGACTGCTTCTTAATTATTGTAACCATATTCAGCACAAACCCTTGGTACAGGGACCCTCTATTCGCAACCCGGGGACGCGTTGGGTGGCTTTGTCATAGGCCCTTCGGTTCTATTCCAAAGGAATTGAAACCGAAAACCGATATATATATATATATATATATATATAACGCCGTTGAACATCAGTCAATTACAAACTTTATGTTATCAAAAAAAGCATATTTTATATTTTTCTATTCAAAATAAAAATATTTACTTATCGTTGAAATGATCGCCACAACAATATACTGTCGGCTTAAAGGTGTTGTTGGGCATATGTCACGCCGAACAAGTTTGTACCATTTTTTTCGTTCCTCACCTTTGGGTATAGATATAAATAACTTTCCTGTTTTTTTGACAGAGGTGTTCTCACATTTAGGCACAAAACACAAATGGTAGCGCTTTTTTTGTTTTTGCATTTTTATGAAAAAAACGTGAATCGCCCGGCTTATTTGCAAGCGTTTGACGGCGTGCTACGTCACATCAATATGGCGGAATGGGCGCGGAAGAAATAGGAATTTTAAATGTGTACAAATTTTTCCATTTCAAATATAAATTCGAAAAAAAGTTTATTGTATACTATGCTGGTATTATTAGTGATTTTAGAGCATATAATTTAATATGCAAAAATAGAAGAAAATTAGTGGAAGACCCTATTGAGACGTGATATCGATGCGGTTATAAGCAGTTATTGATTTTTCTGCTTGCTCTGCTCTAACGCAAGCGCAATGGGGAGGTTGCAAGCTACAGAGGGTCCAGAGACAGTGTGGCAACCTAGTTTCATTCTTGCTGATTGGCTCAGTTTTCCTATACTTCCCGCTGGGAAGTGCCATCACAAAACAAATTAAAATTTTAGGTTATTCATTTTGAAAAGAAAAAAATTAACATTTTTGTATAATAAAAGCATTTTTTTATTCATCCAATTTGAATTTTTGCGGAGCTTTGACTAGAGCAGCTGGTGCTACCTAGCGGCTGTAAGCTCCCCTATCACTAGGTGGCGAGACGAGCACGCTACAGTTATCGCTGAAAACATCGTCCTATCTCTATCTTCTTCTAATTGGAATCTAACTATCTTCATTTCAACTGCTGTAAAATGTAAGAATGCTTATAATAAGAGCCCTTGTCGTGAATGTAATGTCACGGCACTCCAAAAAAGAGTCATTTCGTGCGTCTTCATTTACATCGTTCGAAACACGCCATTTTTACATTCAGTTCATAGCATGAAACACGCCGTTTTCCTGACAGTGTTGTGAAAAATATATTTTTATCAACTGGAAAACACTCAAAACAGTTGAGGGTCGTGATAGTTTCCTTAAAGTCGACTCGAGCCGCAGTTTCGGGTTTTTTGATTTAATGTTTTTAAGAAGCGATCTCGCAGTAGGTTTTCTAATCTCTCTCGATTTCCAAATATAGATGATTGCTTCTTTTAGAAAAGTTAGAATTGAAAAAATACTTATTTATGCATGAGTGATTTAAAGCAAATAGTTAAATAAAACTAATAACAATGAATATAGACATTTTCAGGACGTAATATGTATAATAAATATAAGAGTGACTCACTTTTCATAGATTCAAAGTTATGCTAGAAGTAAAAATATTCAAAAAACAAAACAAAATGAAACTCGTGTAATTTCATTTAAGTTATTGCTTAGATTCTTCATATCAAATGCATCTAAAATATACTTATAAAAGAATATTGGTTTTTGGTACAAGTTTCCCTGCACGTTAATGTAGCATATACTGTATTTTTATTAATTAATTATTTATTAAACTACAAAACATTGAAAAAAACGTTCTATATGTATCGTTCACTTGTAGTTTGAGGGCGATCACTGCGACTAACAGAGAATACATAGCAGAGCTGGCTGATCAAATGCAACGAAAAAGAGAGAGAGCTATGGTAAGTTTTCATTAATTATAGTTAACTCGAGTTTGGTGCTGGACCATTGATAACTGATTCCAATAGGCTTTCCCCCCATTGAATACCAATCAGTAAACGTAAATAGATAATTGGCTCTAGTTGTTGAGCAAAGCGGGGTCAAAAGTTCCAAAACACGTGTTTTTGGCATTTTTTTAAACTTCGTAGCGAAGGATTCCGATTCGTTAGAGACTATGTAAAGGGATTAGGTTATTTTTTTTTCATTTTTCGGAAATCGCAATCGAAATTTTGACCCATTTTTCTCAACAACGAGAGCCAACTCACTATTTTCGTTATTGGATTCGGATATTCCACTAGAAAAATCCTATCGGAATCAGTTATCAACTCTCTTAAAATGAACCAGTGAAATCTCACTGATTTCCAGTAAAATCTCACTGATTTCCAGTGAAATCTCACTGGTTGAAGCAGTCAGAAGTGTGGCACTGACAATCAGTGAGAATTCAGTGGAGTTCCGGCACTGGTTTGATCAGTGAGGTTCACTGGTTTCTCAGAATTAATTGTCATCTGGTCGTAAGACTTGTCGTCTGTCAGCTGTTTAGGTATGGCACTTATCATTTTTTACTATTGTGCTAACAGTTGTAAAATTATCTTTTAAAAACCGCACTTTAATCTCGAAACAATAAATAAAGCTCGGGCTGCAACATAATGGGATATAATATGTTGCGCCTAATTGTGGCAACAACAAACACTAGTACACAATAAGGTTCGTTTCCACTCGAGAAATGCCAAAACCTGACCGGCGACGCGCGCACCAGACGACTGGAGGTTCATTTCTTGCCCGCGTGGGTGCTATATCACTGGTTTAATCTATCAGTTGGCGTCACTGGTAGAATCAGTAGCGCTATTTTAGTTGAGTCACTTACTGGATCACCCAGTCAAAGTGGAAAAATCACTGGTTCACCAGTGATAATACAAAATACTGATTCAACCAGTGGCAATTTCACTGGTTCAATTTAAGAGAGAATGGTCCGGCATCTTGCAATCTATGAAATTTTACCATATAAACTTGTGATTACCGCTTCAATTTTAATTTGAAGGAATTACTTTTATTACAAGCAAGCACACATTTATTGTTAATAGGGTCACCCACACAAATTTTCTTTGCCGTACAGTTAAGTTTTTTTATAAACTTTGACTCCCAAATAATTTAAATGTGAATTTAAAACTTAATTTTATAAAAAAATCCAAATCATCGTTTTTTTTTTTTGGCTAAAAGAATTTATTTTTATGGGATATCATTAAGCCTGGATACGTTAAAGCCAGTTCGGATAATTTTCCAAAATTGATTACACTTATGATAAGTGATTTTTTTGCGAAGTGCTTCAATTTCAGCGTTGCCGAGACTCGAGGAGTGAAAGCGAAAAAAATAAGTAAATGGGATGCCCTGCTGGAAGTAAACGGATTCAAACGGATAGACATTTTTTATCCGTTTGAATGAGCACTTCGCATCTTTTTAGTCATGTTCTATCCTTTGTTAGATTTTACAATTTTTATCAGTTTGTATAATTTTCAATACGTGAAGTGGAATTTAATCCGCCCCTATCCGTTTCAGTCCGAACTTTTTTATCCTCATCTATCCGTGAGATGGTATTCTATTTATCCGCTTTAATCCGTCTCAACGAAAAATATTTTATCCTTATGTATCCTTTTTAATCCATCATCAACTGAAAATAGCCTATCCATATCTATCCGTTTAAATGCGTCTTCAAGTAAAAATATGCTATCCATATCTATCCGTTTCAATCATTCTTCAACTAGTAATACTCTATCCGCGTCTATCCTTTTGAATCTGTATTGGACTAATAATATTCGATCCTCGCATATCAGTTTAAAAAAAATTCTATCGGTATGTATCTGCAGTGAAAACTATAATGCTAATTTGTATTTGATAGAAAATCACGAAGTATAATGGATAGTCAATAAGTTTTTTGAAGAAAGGATTGAAGAAGGATAACTAATAATTGGCACCGATTAATATTCTATCCGTGTTACATAATGATAAAAATCAAAGTAGTTCGCGGATAGACAAGGATTAGGTGACGGATAGAAGGACTGAAGAGGATAAGCATTGATTGTCACTGATACTTTTTCAATCCGTGATAGGTGACGAGATAAAATCGAAGTAGTGCGCGGATAAAAAAGAATACGGTGACGGATAGAAAATTATGGATTTGAAGAGATAGGCAATACATTTTATGGTGGAAGGATTAAAGATGATAAGAAATGATTGGCACGGATTAAAATTATATCCGTGTTACATAACGAGAAAAGTCAGAGTAGGTCGCGGATAGACAAAGATAGGGTGAAGGAAAGAAAATTATGGATTAGAACGTATAGCCAATTCTTTCCGTGGAGAATAGATTCATGAGAATAAATATTGAGTGGCGTGGGTAAGTATTCTATCAGTGATAGTTAACAAGGAATGTTGAAATTGGTCGCGGATATAACAGGATAGGGTGACGGATAGAAAATCATGGATTCGAACGGATAGGAAACATATTTTGTGGGGAACGGATTAAAGAGGATAAGTAATCATTGGCACGGGTTTGGATTCTATCCGTGTTGCATAATTAGAAAAATCGAGTAGGTCGCCAATAGATAAGCATAGGCTGATGGATAAAACATTATGGATTAGAACGGATAGCCAATTCTTTCTGTGGAGAAAAGATGCATGAAGATAAGCATTAACTGATATGTACACGTATCGCATCCGTGCTTGATAACAAGGAAAGTCTAAGTAGGTCGCGGATAGAAAAGGATTGGTTGCCGGATAGAAAATTATGAATTGAAACGGATAGGAAATATAAATATATTGCCTATCAGTTGCAATCCATAATTTTTCTAATTTATATTGTGGAGACGGATTGAAGAGAATAATGAATGATTGGCACGGATTAAGATTCAATCCGTATTACATAACGAGAAAAATCAAAGCAGGTCGCGGATATACAAGGATTGGGTGACGGATAGAAAATTATGGATTAGAACGGATACCCAATTCTTTCTGTGGAGAAAGAATTAAAGAGGATGAGTAATGATTGGCACGGATAAGTATTCTATCAGTGATAGTCAATAATGAATGTCAAAGTAGGTCGCGGATAGAAAAGGATAGGGTGACGGACAGGAAATTATGGATTGGAATGGATAAGCAATATGTTTTGTGGAGATCGGATTAAAGAGGATAGGTAATGATTTGTATAGATGCGTATCCCATCCGCGATAGATATTAGGGAATGTTAAAGTAGGTCTCGGATAGACGAGGATATGGTTGCGGATAGAGATTCATGGATTAGAACGGTAAGAGAATACATTTTTTAGAGAAAGGATTAAAGAGGATAAGCATTGATTGAAACGGATAAATTTTTAATCAGTGATAGGAGTCGAGATCAAATGTAAGTGGTTGGCGGGTAGATAAGGATTGAGTCGCGGATAAAAAATGAAGGATTGAAACGTATGAGTATAAAAACGGATAGTAATACACAAAAACGGATACAGAAGGAATCAAATGGATAGTGACACCGGATAAGCTTATTATTCAAACGGATGGCTGGATATCCAATGGAGACAAACGGATTGAAGAGCATAAAAAAAGTATTCGAACGGATACTTATGGATAGATGACGGATTGAAACGGATAAGGTTTCAATCCATTTACTTCTAGCAGGGTGAATGGCGTTAACCCTTTGAAACATTCATTTTTATATATTTCATTTATTAATTTAGAATGATAATTGCTTTGGTCGAATCGTAACATATATGCAATATAACATCCAGAAAACCTTACCTCATTTTTTATGGATGCTTTTGTAAATAGTTCTATAAATACTTCCATAAAATTGTTATAAAATTCATAATTATAAGATTTATAATCACCTTTATTAATACTTTATTTTATAATACTTGTTGCGCAAATAAATGATTTGATTTTGCGAGGTTACAGCTCACATACATCCAGGCATCCCATAACACCGTTGAACATCAATCAATTACGAGTTTTAAGTTATCAAAAAAAACATATTTCATATTTTTCTATTCAAAATAAAAATATTCACTCATCGTTAAAATGAACTTCGCAACAATATACTGTTGACTTTGAAGATGTTGTAGGGCATATGTCACGTCGAACAATTTTGTACCATTTTTTTCGTTTCTCACTTTTGGGTATGGATATAAATAATTTTCCTGGATTTTTGGCAGAGGTGTTCTCATATTTAATAAATAGGAATTTGAAATGTGTACACATTTTTCTTTTTCAAATATAAATTAAAAAAAAAAAGTTTTTTATATTGTGCTAGTATTATTAGTGATTTTAGAGTATATACTTTAATATGCAAAAAAAATAGTTGATGACCCTATTAACATCATAAACTATAAATTGAGTCCATTATCAAGACACTAATTGCCATGCAATTAAAATAAGATAAAATAATTTTTCAACATTATAATCAGCAAGTCTGCTTTAAATACATTAGAATAGAATCATGATATTCAGTAATTTTTATTTTGCGTTTCTTATTTAAAGACTATGCAGATTTTTTAAATTTCTATGTATTTGTGATTAAAAAATTCGTCCAAAATTTTAGCTTATTATTATTTTAATGAGAATAATAATATTTTTGTAACGTGATTAGCCGCAGTAAAATTTGTTTGTTATTTTCATGTAAAACGGACGTTTTTCTTCCATATCACCCAACCATTTTACAAGGCTATTGATTTAATCGAAATGTTCTAGTGGCGTGTGTTTGTCTAAAAGTAATATTTCAGGAGGAACGTCGAGTGGAACAGGAAAGGTGTCGCAGACATTTCGATACGTGGAAGACATTATGGGGTAGACCAGGGCACGGAGCACCGATAGATCACGTGCAGAGGAGCAATCTTTACAATATACTTTATCGAACCGCTGTGTATTGAATTCAATTCTAATGCTATAAGTTAAATATCTTATTTTGAAACACCGAAATTGAGCTCTGGTAGAAATCTCAGATTATATTTAGATGTTGAAAAAACATTGCTTTGAATCAGTAAAATATGTTCCTTTTTGATTAATTTACAGTCCAAACTCCGAGCATTGCCGTTTTCGGGGCTGTAGGAGAGTATAATTCCAAGAAGCCATAAACCTCCACTCTAAGCGCGTTCACGCTCGAATGCGTGGAGGAAAAGAATGCAGCGGGCAAACTCCGAGCATTGCCGCGCGTCGGTTAGGTTGAAAATCTATCTCGAAAATCGTTTTATCTACGTAATGTACAAACACGTGTACAAAAGTGATTCATATTGATTTCTTATATGTGTAAAAAATGACAGATTTGTTTGACTGAAAAACTTCAAGAATTTGGCCGAAAAAAAAAGAATTTGGCGACGCTGAAGTGGGGGTAGCGCTCGAGCGAGAAACCGGGCAAGCGGCAATGCTCGGGGCGGCAATGCTCGGGGTTCGGACTATAATTTGAAATCATATATGGAGAAGAAAAAATATTACCTACATTAGGGTGGTTCAGAAAAAGCCTTTATTTTTTCTCAAAGGTGATCCAACAAATTTACAATAAATACTATTTATGATTTACTTTGGTTTGGCACGCATACATTGTATTATTTTTATTGACATGCAAATATCAGATTCTTTCCTACTTTTTAAGGTTTCTTGGGGCTACCTCGGGAACCGACTCTCGACCTTTCATCCCTGACCTTTGACCTTTGAGACCTGACTTTCAGCACTTGGTCTCTTTCTATTACACGTTTGACATCTCAGATTTGGCTCCTAGCCTTGGATTTTTGACTCGACATACGACTCTTCCACTTTGGAGTTTGCCTCTGATAATTAACTCACGGTAGGTAAAGGTACCTATCATGAAACACGTGCCAATTATAAAACAGTTTGACAAATAATTCGATTTATAAATAATTTAAAAGTATATTTTTGAGTACAAATTATTATAATAATAAGTATAAAAGTTAGGCTTTTCATCTATACAAAAAGCAAGTATGGTTCTGAAGTTTTAAACACTAAAAAATAATTTTAATTATGTAACCTCCAAACTCGGGAACATTAAATGCCATTTATCCGCGTCAGAAGGCTAGATATCTATAATTTGTTTTATCTCGTGTATTCACAAATTTCAATCATTTCACATGTGTAATAGATTAAATGACAGCTTATGGTTTATAGATTTGAGATTACTGCACTTTTTCTTTATTCGGATACAACTTTATTTATTAATTAGTACTTTTCTTAACACGGTCTGTATTTATGGAACGGAGAAACATGTGTGTTTCATATCGACGGACGTGTTTTCAACGCATGCTCCTATTTATGGAACAGAGGTACGTTTACAATAAAATGTGTTTTTTATTATATTATTATAGCTCATGTTATTTTATTATTATATAATAGTTAAACTTTAAGTAAAAAAAATTAATTTTGAACCAAAAAAGAACGGATTTTCAACAAAATAGCTGAGTTTTCAACCAAAGTGATCAATTTTTAAATAAAATGATAAATCTTCAACTGAAATAATTGAATTTTAAACCAAACAGATAAATTTTCAACTAAAATGATCAATCTTTAACTGACATGGTTGAATTTTCAACCAAAAAGATGAATATTCAACCATGAAGATTAATTTTCTACAAAAAAATACGACTTTTCAACACAATATATGAATTTGCAACCAAGTTGTTGAATTTTTAACTGAAAATGACCAATTTTTAACCAATAGTTGAATTTTACAAACAAAAAAAAATAGAGAAGAATTTTTGAACAAAAAATAGAATAGTTAAACGACAAGTTAAACAAATTAATTTTTAACGAAAAAAAAAGGATTTTCAATCAAACAGTTCAATTTTCAACCAATGTGATGAATTTTCAACTAAAATGATGTATCTTGAACTGGAATAGTTGAATTTTATACCGAAATGGTACAAAAAATTGTCACCAAATATTTAAATTTTTAAATAAAAAAGATTAATTATCAATGAAACAGTTACATTTTCGTCCAAGAAAAATACATTTTAAACCAAAAATAGAATAGTTAAATTTTATGTTTAAAAAAACTAATTTCTAACAAACAGAAAACGAATTTTCAACAACATAGTTAAATTTTCAACTAAGTACAAACTAAAAAGTTATGTAGGTGCTCTCCGAGTTGAACGGAGATATTCAAGAAAAACCATTTGCGCTAAGAACTTTAGTATAAGAACACATTTTCATTATTGCAAGTACCCCTTTTTGGTAAAACGCATTTGCTATTTCTGATTTTGCAATAAAAAATTGATTATTTACACAATTTCTATTGAAAAATGTACTTGCGAAGTTTTTCGGAATCAAATCCCAGCTAAAAAATACGCAAAGTCGCTTGCGGAGTGTTTCGCTGTAAAGTTATCGAGCGTCGGCCCTCGATACAACAAGAGAAATCCGCAAACGCCATGCGAGGCATGGTGGGGGCTAGAACTTCTTCAGAGCCAGACTTCATTTTATAACTAATTTTCAGCATGAATAATATGACTGCATATACGCATTTCATCTTGTAAAAAAATGTTGCTGTTAATTAAAAGAAAGCTTAATACTCGCTGGTAAAACGAAGGAAAAATATTATAGTTATAAGTACAATGAATATTATAATATCGTCATAGACGTGGATTCTTCCAAACACTTGTACGATTTTATATTCGAAGTAATATGTGCCTTAAAATTAAAATTTTTGAATACAATAATTAAATTTTGGAAATACAGGGTGTGAAATATTATACAGGGTGTTTTTTAAAACTTGAGAAATCGAAATATCTCATAGAATACGCATCCTTTGAAAAAAATATCCGTAATAAAAACTTTTTATTTTCGAGGGGGAAAAGCTATTTTGAAAAAATTTACCCCACCCCAACTCCCAGGAGGGGGATGGGAAATAAAAAAAAAATCACGAATCGAGCAAAATTTTTCGAATAAAACTTACGTATTTCATAGAGGAGAATCTGAAACTGTGATAAAAAATTGGGGTTCCCATTTGAAATTACAAAGTTACCCGCACACCTGCCTTCTGGGGGGTGGGGTGGGGTACATTTTTTCAAAATCGATTTTCCCCCTCGAAAATAAAAAGTTTTTATAAGGGATATTTTTTCATAGGATGCGTATTTTTTTTAGATATTTCGATGTCTCAAGTTGAAAAAAACACCCAGTATATTTGAAAATCTTCAGAATACTGTGAAATTCCGAAATTCTTGTGAACGAAATACCCTGATAAGCATTAAAATATTATAGAATTTTGTGAAATTCTATGAAATCTGAAATTGTAAAATCCTTGAAAATAAACGCAGAAGAAGGCGAAAGGATTAAGCAACAAGGTGTTTTGTCGTAATTTAATTTATTATATAAAAAAATTGCGACCCCCCACCCCCACGGAACAAGAAAAATAGTTCAATTTTCAATTATATCAAAATTGCAACACCACCTAAAGTTTAAAATCTGTAATTTCATTATTTCACCACAAAATTTAATATTAATTGATAAAATTGACTCGTCTTTGACGAAGCTCTTGAATTTCCCCAGTTTTCAAGTTTCACTTTTTTTTCGCGGTTAAAACTTTTTATGAAAATGAATGAAATTGTCTGTATGCAGAAATATAATTTAAAAAATCCGCCCGCTTCGCGGGCACATTCTCATAGCGCGCCTC